>PVIW01008892.1:0-56595 GCA_004026585.1 Noctilio leporinus
TAGTGCCGCTATGAACATAGGTGTGCATAGGTTCTTATGAATTGGTGTCTCAGGATTCTTTGGGTATAGTCCAAGTAGTGGAATTGCTGGATCAAAAGGCAGTTCCATTTTTAGTTTTTTAAGGAAACCCCATACTGTTTTCCACAGTGGCTGCACCAGCCTGCATTCCCACCAACAGTGTATGAGGGTTCCCTTTGCCAAAGAGGGTATTCTAAGCTAAGCAGAATCCGGAAACATCCCAAATTTTTCTAAAAGATTAACAGAAACCACACAGAAAACAACTTAGGGTGCCTTTGCATGATACTACCAAGTTTTCAAAGATGTTATTTTCCTTGTCACACTATCAGCAGCTAAAGAAAAGAAGTTCTGTCACTGAGGGTGGAGGAATTGAGGAATTAGGACAACAGCTATAGATTACCGGTAACCCATGTAAAACATGGTTGTTAGTTTCCTTAAAAATGCCATGTTATGTGAATCCATGTTATATGAAACAAAGAACAGAACTAGTACAAAAAAGGAGGTAGGTTCCAAAAATTAAAAGAACTTACTATTATATTTTTATAATTAAGAGAAATATCTTTATTAAAGCAATTTTCACCAAAAGTATAACATGTTAATATGTATTAAATAATGTTTTCTTCATCATCACTACTAAGCACCATTAACTGAGAGCAATTTCTTTTTTGGCACGATATCTTCATCCTCTGAACTTTCTTCAGCATTATCTTGACTTTGGTATTTTTTGCAAAAAAAATCTGTTACTACTTAATACTCCACAAACAAAATGGATTTAAAATGCTAATAAATTTTAAAATTCTGCAGGCAAACCTGATACGACATTCACACTCAAATGAAAAATTTCAAATGAAATATCTTTTGCTCTTAAAAGCTCTTATTACACTCCATGTTGTTCAGGGATTTCTCTAATTCTCAAACCATTTTAGGGCAAAACCATGTTATAGAAGTACCAGCTTATGCAGGGGTTACCTAGATTTTAAAAAACAGGGAGAACTTTTGCTCTGTAAGCCTTAAGATGGTCAGTATACAGATTGTCACTAAAGTACAGAGAAGGCACAGGAGAGAGAACCCTGGAAGGTGTTCCAACTGGGAGCTGACAACCTTTAGCTACCCTCATTCCAATATTCCTCTCCCTTGCTTCTCCTGGTCCACTTCCTTTGTGCATATTAAATGTCTCACTTTCATGTACAGAGTTGCATCACTCTTTCACCTTCGGACTTCTGACAACTACCAACTCAAAAGTACTTTTTCTGAAAAATCTCTGAATAGATAAAATGATTTTCATCAAAAACAAACCAAAGCACAAAACAACAAGAACAACAAAATCCGCACTGTGCAAGACAGCTCTCATTGAGCACCTCTGTCCCTTTTTTATGTAGTCTAACCTCCTTGATGATGATTTGTCTGAGAGTAGCGGAATGTTTCACTATGAGCAGAGAAGGGACAGATGGTCTGTCTGCTTTAAGACTGCAAGATCATCATTTTTTTTCTTAGGCTGAATAATAACATAAACTATTTTAAAGCCATCAAGAATGTGACACAGGGCAAAATATTTCATTCAATTTCTATAATACTCATTATATGCATTATTCATAATTGCCAAAAATTGGAAAAAATTCACATGTCCACCAACTGCACAACCAAAATGCGACATAACCACACAAAGGAATGCTACTCAATAATAAAAAGAAATGAATTGCAGGCACATGCAAGATAATGACAAACCTTCAAGACAGTACGCTAAATAGAAGAAGACTGATATAAAAGAAACTTCTAGAAAAGCAAAACTATCAAAACAAAGCAGATGAAGGATTGCCTGACACTGCAGATAAGAGTATGAATTTTTCAGGGAATCTTTTTGGAGTACTAGCAGAATTTAAAACTTCAGTCATAATGATGACTGTGTAACTATACAAACTTACTAAAGCTCATCAAGGGGTATGCTTAACATGGAATTTTATGGTATGCCAAGTATACCTTGATAAAGTTGTTAAAAATATATTTATCATGAATGGTTCACATATGTGGTCTTGGTGATATAAAGGGATATGTTTAGCTATCAGGGTCATTTCTGCATGTGGTTAGTCTTCTCCCTCAGCAGCATTTACTGGAGAATGTGGAAGGTAGTAAGGAAGACACTCCCCATGGTTTGGGGGATTTTCTTTCGCAGGGCACATGCCCAACCTCTCTCTGTGACATGGCACTGGCTTTACCTCATTAAGGATGTCTGAAGCTCGTTTTGCCTTTTCCATTTCCAAGGACCCAAAGGGCACCCAGCCACAGCCTTTCATCCAACTGTTGTAGTCAGCTTTGTATTCAACCTAAAACACCAAGAGAAAAGTTAAATTTCTTTGGCTCAGCATCATCCTTATTTGCAAAGAATGTTAAGATTTCTGACCAGCTTCCTTACTCCATGCATTAATGGTATTTTATTTAATTTTTTAAAAGATTTTATTTATTATTTTTAGCAAGATGGGAAGGGAGACAGGCAGAGAGGGAGAGAGACACCAGTGTATGGTTGCCTTTCAGCTGCCTCCAGCTAAGGACCTGGCTGGAGACCTGGCTTGCAACCTGGTTATGTGTCCTGGTTGGGGGATTGAACCAGAGTCCTTTGGGTTTGCAGGCTGGTGCCTTATCCACTGTGCCACCAGCCAGGGCTAATGGTATTTTAAACATATCCTTGGTGAGAGACTTTAAAGGCCTTAGGTATTCACTGTTTTCCCAGTTGGAGTATGTTTCATTTCATTCTTATTTCCAACTGAATGGAATTTCACTCTGGAAAGTGATAAATTTAAAGCTGTATTTCAAAGAATAAATGAAATTGTTATGTTTAAATAATCAAATGTGAGGTGTTTGCTCACTAGAGCTCTAAGTATTATGCTTCAATGGTCAAATTAAGACTGAAGGCCACATTAAATCTGGACAGTTTTGTGCACTTTCTGATTAGATAAGACATAATAGTAGTTAATTGTACTAAGTGCACACAATGACTTTTATGTGCAATGGTCAGCTTAGAAATTTTTCAACATTGGCTAAATAGTACACTTCAACATAGTTGCACTCATTAATTTGCCTAGGAATTGGTCTTATTTTGAGGACAGTTACTTAATTTTATTAAAATAGTGAGCTGACTTTGTTATCTACTTATGTGCATCTAAAACACTCTAGAGATAAAATTCAAATTGTTCTTTATTGTGGGCCTTGTGAAATAAAAAATCAAGAAACCATTTGGTGACTTCTGGTCAAGACGGAGGTACAGGTAGACATACTTCATGTCCTCATACAACCACAAGAAGAATTACAACTAACCTCAAAACAAATAACACCCAGAACTGCCAGAAAATAAAACTGTATGGAAGTCTGATAACCAAGGATTTAAAGTAGCCCCATTCACTCAAACAGGTAGGAGGGGGAAAAGATGCAGAGTTAGAACAGAGAGGTGAGGAGACATGGTGTGATATGAAGGAGGCAGTGGCAGCAGTGGAATGGGAAATCTCATACTCACATGTGGTAGATAAAAATTGGAAAAGATACCTTGGGAGCAAGTGATCCCAGCCCCAGGCCAAGTCACATAGCCCAGGGTTCTGGTACCGGGAAGATAAAGCACCATTACTTTTGGCTGTAAAAACCAGAAGGGATTGGGGTGGCAGAAGAAAATGCTGGTTTCCAGGAGAATCCATTTAAAGGGCCCACATGGACTTAAAACATACACTAACCCACCCACTCTGGCATTCACCATGAGAGAAACAGGTAGAAGGGTGCCAGTCACACATCGGAAATTGGTGAAGTGACTGGAAGGGGGAAAAGTGATGGGCAAACCACCAGAAACCAGACAGCAGCACTGTCCCTTTTCTGAGCTGTCCCTTCACACAGAGCCACGAAGTGGTGAAATGCGTTGCCCTGCTCTGGCCAATACCTAAGGCTCTGCCCCACACAACTTAACAGGTGCCCTAAGACAGGGAGTCAAATTATGTTTACTTAATATACAGAAACAAACACAGGGGCACTGCCAAATTGAGGAGACAAAGAAATATGGCCCAAGTGAAAGAGCATAACAAAACCCCCAGAAAATGAAATAAATGAAATGAAAATAGCCAACCTATCAGATACAGACTTCAAAAACTGGTGATCAGGATGCTCTGAGAACTCATTGAGTGTGGCAACAACATAAAGAAAGAAATTAAGGTTACGCAAAGTGAAATAAAGAAAAATTCACAGGGAACCAGGGAACCAACAGTGGAGGGAAGAGAGCTGGCATTCAAATTAATAATTTGAAACATAAGGAAGAAATAAACATTCAACTAGAACAGAAGGAAGAAAGAAGAATTTTTTAAGAATGAGGATAGTATAAGAAGACTCTGGGACATCTCTGAAAGTGACAACATTTGAATCATAGGGATGTGGAAGGAGAAGGAAAAGAACAAAAAATCAAAAACTTATTTGAAAACATAATGAAAGAACAGTTCCCTCATTTGGCAAAGGAAATAGACATACAAGTCCAGGAAACACAGAGTCCCAAACAGGTTGGACCCAAAGGGGCCACATCAAGATGCATCATAATTAAAATACCAAAGGTTTAAGATAAGGAGGGAATCTTAAAAGCAGCAAGAAAAAGCAGAGAGTTGCCTATATAGGAGTTCCCATAATACTATCAACTGATTTCTCTAAAGAAATTTTGCAGGCAAGAAGGGGCTGACAAGAAGGATTCAAAGTGATTAAAAGCAAGGACCTACCACATAGATTACTCTATCTAGCAAAACTATCATTTAGAATGGAAGTCAGATAAAGGAATTCATTATCACCAAACCATTATTACATGAAATACTAAAAGGATTTACTTAAGAAAAAGAAGATAAAAACTATGAATATTAAACTGACAACTATCAACAATTGATTTTAAAAACAAATGAAAGAAACAACCAGAAAAAAAAGTTAAGCAAACAACCAGAATAGGAACAGAATCATAGATACAGAGATCATTTAGAGGGTTATCAGCTGGAAGGGGAAGGGAGAGAAATGGGGAAAATGTGCAGGGATTAAGAAGCATAATTGGTAGGTACAAAATAGCGGGGAAATATTAAGAATAGTATAGGAAATAAAGAAGCCAAAGGACTTATATGCATGACCCATAGACATGAACTATGGTTGTGGGATTACTGGAGGAAAGGAGGTAATGGATGGAGGGGAATAATGGGGAAAAATTGGGACAACTGTAATAGCATAATAAATAAAATACACTTTTTTTTTTTCAATGTATGGTTGCATTTCACCTGCCTCCAGCCACAGACCTGGCTGGAGAACTGGTCTGCCACCCGGTTCTGTGCCCTGGCTGGGGAAAAAATACACTTTTTTAAAAAGTCCTCTGACAGTGCTCCTGTTCTTTCTGCTATGTGAGGTCACTGCAAGATGACAGTGACCTATGAACCAGGAAGTAAGCTCTCACCAGACACCTAATCTATCAGGATCTTGATCTTGTTCTTCCTAGCCTCCCAAAACATAAACGTTTGTTAAGCCACATAATCTATCTTACTTTTGTTACAGTAGTCAGAAAAGACTAAGATAATATGTGTGTATGTATAATGTCAACATATGTATATGTTTAATAAAATGTTTAAAAAGAAAAAGAGGAGGAAGGGGAAGAGGAAGGGAAGGAGAAGGGGAAGGAGAAGAAGGAGGAGAAGAAGAAACCATTTGATTTGTGCTTTTGAGAGGCTTACAATCTATTTGGGAGGAAGAAATATAGCAAAAAATAAACAAACAAGTAATACAATAATGTATGAAACAGAGTTCTTAGTGATGGAAATGTTGGAATCTCATGTACATAGCAGCACTATTCACAATAGCCAAAAGATTGAAGAGGCACAAATGTCCATTGACAGAGAAATGGAGGCAACCCAAATGTCCACTGATGGATAAATGGCTAAACAAAATGTAACGGAACATAAAATGGAACAACATCCAACCTCAAAAAGGTAGACAGTCCTGGCATTTACTACAACACTGATGAACTTCAAGAGATTACACTAAGTGAAATAAACCAGTCACAAAACGACAAATGCTGGATCGTTCCATTTAAGTGAGGTCTTTAGGCCAACTTATAGAAAGAGAAGTGAAAGGGTGGTTGCCAGGGGACAAGGGGAGGAGGAAGTAGAAAGTTGTTTAATGTGTATAGAGCTTCCAGTTTTGTATGACGACAAAGTTCTAGAGCTTGGTTGCACAATAATGTGAATATAAATAACTGCTACTAAAGTGTAGACTTAAAATGGTCAAGATGGCAAATTTTAGGTTAAGAATATTTTACCACATTTTTAGAAAATAGAATTGTTAAGATAAAGTGCTCGATTATGTAGCTCAGACAGTTTAACTTGCCTAAAGAAATTTTGATCTATAGAAAAAGAAATTGCTATTATGCAAATGGATGCTATAAAGCACATAGTTCATTTTTAGACACAATAGCAATCTATGTAAAAATTATTGGTACTGAGGAATATGATCATTATAATAGTGGTGATGATAATAACACTGAATGTTTTGTGAGAACAACATCTAACCTCAAAAAGGTAGGAAATTCTGACACATGCTATAACACTGATGAACTTAGTATCCTGCCAAGTATTTCTGCATACATTTAAATCCTCTAAACAATGATTTGGTTTTATTCCAATTTTGCAAAGAAGACTCTAGACTCAGCCAAGTTGGTAACTTTCCCAAAGGGAAATAGTGATGGGGGTGGATGTTAGACACAGGTCTCTAATTCTAAAGGATGTGCTGTCATAGATCCATAAGGGTAATGTTCTCATTCAATAGTTACTTCATACAAAAGATCATGCAGACACCTCTGAGAATTGCCAAAACACTCACTCAACTGAGAAATTTTTTCAGTTTCCACCTTAAAAGAGGGGATAGAGACATTAACCACTCACATCGCTCTGCAGTGCGTAAGCCTTCTTGGCAAGGTCCAGGTTGATGCTATCAGGTGGGTAGCTGTAAGTATGTATGAGGTGCTTGTAGTCCAGGTCACTGGCAATGGCCTGAGATTTCTTAGCTTGAGTGACTGGGAGCATATCCATAGGTGCTGTGTAGTTAGTTTTTGACTTTTCATAGTTTTTCCGATATTCACGCTGTGAATAAAAAATTGCCATTTATTACCTTAATGAATTTCTAGGATGGCACAGAGATACCTTATAAATCACAACTACGAGTTAGAAAACACAATCCACACATATGAGTGGTTATTTTTCCCTAAATTTTGTTCATATTTACAAATCATTGAAATACACCCCCCCCCCCAAAAGAAATGCCCTCACCAAATCATACATGGACAGAGCTTCTTGAATCTCTTCTTATGCCAAAGCACAACTGTCAGGCATTAGGACTGGGCCACAGCATCTGCTTCAGTCAGGTATTACTTTATATTAAAAAAGGGTTTCAAAGACCATTAACAAGCATTATGATTTACTAAAATAAGCTGGCCTTTGAAGAGTTTTCCAGTAAGGGAGTATATATATATATTTTTTTGGATTGACCAAAATCATATGATAATCATTTCATACTTCCGACTTACAAAATGACTAGTTGAAAAATAGAATTGTACATGTGACTTCTTTGATTGCTAAAGTGATCTTCAAATGGGTAGATTCTGATTTTTTAACCTGACTATTCTACTTTTGAAAGTAGATAAGCCCCACTGAGAATCCCAAAGGTTGATTCATACCAAGTCTAATTTTGGTAACAATTTAAAAGAAGCTTCAGATAGCAGCAGTTATAACACCTCAAAGGAGACAAGTGTGTGAAGCTGAGCTATGAAGTAACCTTGGCCCCTATGGACCGTGTTCTCATGATCCAAATGTCCTGACTGAGCCTCAGAAGGCATTTTCATCAGCTGGTGCTCTGGAACGGTTAGACAGGTTGCTAATTAGATCAAAATCTCAGCTTCATCAGGTCTACTCACCAGTAACCTAAACTAACAGAGAGACAAATTCTGACCCAGTGTCCCAAGCTAGCAAATGTTGATGTGTATTATAAATCTTCTGTAGAAATTTATTTTGCAAATGACCCAGTCTTTTAGCTTTCTTAGGGAATGTGACCTTCCAACATTTTGTGGGTAGTAACTTTCATTGAATAAATTTATCACTTAGTTGTAAAATGTAGATCTTAGTTTATGAAACTAGATATGAAAACTTTCTAATGGTATGCAAAAACATTAAAAATATATAGACAGTGTGTCTTTATTAGAAATAAACTGATAGCCCTGGTTTTTTTTTTTTTAAGATCTTATTTCATTATTTTTTAGAAAGAGGGGAAGGGAGAGAGGCAGAGAGGGAGAGAGACATCAATGTATGGTTACGTTTCACCTGCCTCCAGCCATAGACCTGACTGGAGACCTGGTTTGCAACCTGGTTATGTGTCCTGGCTGGGGAATTGAACCTGCAACCTTTGGGTTCACAGGCCGGCGCCTTTATCCACTGTGCTACCAGTCAGGGCCTGATAGCCCTGGTTGGTATGGCTCAGTGATTTGAGCATCAGCCTGCAAACCTGAAGGACGCTGATTTGATTCTTGGTATGGGCACATGTCTGGGTTGTGGGCCAGGTTCCTGGCTGGGGATGTGAGAGAGGCAACTGATCAATGGCAATTGATGTTTCTCTCCCTCTCTTTCTGCCTCCCTTTTTCTCTCTCTAAATAATAAGTAAAATCTGAAAGAAAAAAAAAAAACCCTAAAAAACCTTTCTAAAGAAAAAAACTGATAAAGCAATGTTGCAATAGCAGTTGGTATGTGGAAGTGTTTTTGACTAAATTGTTTTGACTCTTGTTCATGGTCATACCAGTTCACACATACCTGCACATATAAAAATGTTGTCAAAGGTCCAAATGGCCTTAAAAGGTTCTTTTAAAAATGCTATGCATGTTCTATACCTGCAGCTTAGTATTGAACTTAGATGTTATGTGAGAATGACTCATCATTGACTATCTCTTTTGGTTGCCAACATCAATCAATTAAAAAATACTTATTGACTGGCCTGCAAACCCAAAGGTCCCTGATTCGATTCCCAGCCAGGGCACATAACAAGGTTGCAAGCCAGGTCTCCAGCCAGGTCCTTAGCTGGAGGCAGGTGAAAGGCAACTATACATTGATATCTCTCTTCCTCTTTGCCTCTCTTCCTTCCCCTCTCTCTAAAAATAATATAATAAAATCTTTTAAAAAAGTTTTAAAAAGTACTTATTGAGCACTTATTAAGTGCCTAGTGTTCTAAAGGGTTTTTTGCTAGGATGAAAACAAAGATAAACATGCATGTGCTCTCAAAAGAAATGTATAACCTTTTTGAATTAAGAAGGGATAATGAACTAGAGAACAAGATAGTTTGTGTATGTAAGCACTATATACTGACATAATTCAGCATGAAGTTATTAGGTAAAGTAACTGAATGGGATGTTTTAAAGTTCTCTATGAGTATATGAGGGAGCCCAGAAAATCCAAGAATTTCTTTATAAAAAATTGCGTATTTATTCTTACATGTTTAAACTCTAGTCACCTTCAAAGTACTCTTTATCTGATGCAATACACCTATCAAGACATTTTTTTTCCACTACTCAAAACAGTTTTGTTTTGTTTTTTAAGGTTTTATTCGTTATTTTCAGAGAGAAGGGGAGGGAGGGAGGAAGAAAGAGAAAGAAGCATCAATGTATAGTTGCCTTTCTCCTGCATCCAGCTATGGACATGCCTGGAGACCTGGCTTGCAACCTGGTTATGTGCCCTGACTGGGGAATCGAACCAGTGACCTTTGGGTTTACAAGCCGGTCAAAACAGTTTTTGAACTCATAGATTTTGATGTCTTTTAGTGCTTCTGCTATTTTTTGTTTCATCTCTTTCATATTGACAAAATGCTTCCCTTTAAGGACTTTTTTCATCCAGAGAAACAAAAAGAGTCTTTTGCGGCAAGATAGGGTGAATAGAGAGGGTGGGGCATGGAGGTCATGTTGGTTTTGGTTAAAAACTGCTGAACAATCAGTGCAGTGTGGGCAGATGCACCCGTAAATCACCCATCATGAAATGGGCAAACACATTGAAAGAGTCCAAAAAAATCACTGAAGCCAAACGCAGCCTCTCACAACAATGCCAGCTGGTGCACTGACACAGATGGGTCCCTAGAACACTCACTGAGCAAGGAACCCCGTACTACAAAGGGCCTGACCTCTAGAACATAATTCCTGTTTGGGGGGTCAGGGTAAATGCAAAATGAATTAAAGAAGGTATATATAAATCACATGAAGATACGGGTAAAGTGAAAGTAAATAATACAAACATCCTTCTACTCATTCATGAAAAACTAATATTTGTAAGCCATGTTGAACATTCTTAACATTTTTAAGGATTCACTCAACATTTTAAAATATACTGTATACTGCAATTTGTAATAGTAATTCTTTGCTTCTCTATAGCAAGAATTTTAACCAAATGATAATAGGTGGCCCACAGTTATGCCTTAGGAAATCCATAAATTCTCTGACACTTAGGCAAAAGGCATGAAAATGTTTGTTTTTCTAGATGGATGGTCCAAATATTTTACCAGATTCTCAAAAGGTCTTATGATTAATTGAGTATTTTTCCTGAACCTAAGCCAGTACTAATTACCAAGTCAATGAAGAGCAATAACAGCTATACTAAGATATTTTATCTGTGACTCAGTAAAGACAGTTTTAAAACCATCCTTTTAAAGGATATTTTTCAATTAGAAGAAATTAAAACATCTAGTGATGTTTTCCAAAAGGTTTGAAGAATTACCAACACATTTCTCAAAGTGAAATAAACATGAAGGCCAAATCAATCATTTTTTTCCTCAATCACAAGAGATGTAAGAATCAAGGGGACCAATCCACTTCCAAAGTTTTCTCCAGCTGTTTGTTGTTTTGACCCTGAGAGATCCCATGGATACAGAGCTGTTTTACATGCTTCCACCCTTGAGTGTGTTAACAAGGCTGCCATCTTGAAAATAAGATAGATTGACACAAGCACTCACGTCACTCTGCATTTTGGCTGTCTTCAAAGAGTGCAGCATCTTGGGGTCATCATTAATGCTGAGGGCGCCAATCATTTTACCCTTGTTTTTCTCATAGTCTTTCTTGTACATCACCTGCAAAGACATCACACATGCCAGGTCCCACTCAGCAGGGACCATCGCTGAGCCCGCCAGCCCCGGTCCCCAGGCCATACTCACATCACTAGCATTCTTGCTGTTGGCCTTGGCTGCCAGGAGGGGAATGGCGTCCACTTTGATGTCAAACTTCTTAGCTTTGCTCTTCTCCCAGTCGTACTTGTAAATATTCTGGGCAGGAAAATTTTAGCAAAGGAATTGTAAAAACATGTAACACAGATTCACACAGCAAAAAAATTTTAAAAAGACACTGAACATTTTTATGTGTAGATTTATTTCACCTATAAATACTATATTTACCAAATGGTAGTATGCAATTGATTTTCTATTGTACAGCTTTGTCCCCCACCCTACCGAACAAGTATAATGTACTTTTTAATAATGTTTTGTGGATTTTAAAGACTGCTATCCTGATGTATAAAGGAGAATATAAAATCAAAACCATTTGGAGGTTTACATAAGAGAAATGTTGTAAAACTCTAGGGATTAGCAAAGGAAGAGAATGTTTCTCATGGTAACGGAGACTGGGGAGAATGAAATCTGAGAGCTGGGTAAGACCTTTAAGAGTGTTTGGGCCTTAAAAACTCTATTTACACTCTGGTAACAATCTCAAAAGTTGGTTATTTGCATAACTCCTAACCTGGTCTTGCTAAATACCTATAACATAGCCTCTTCTATGCACACCACACATGAACATAAGCTTCTGCGGCTTTGGTACTCACATCACTCAGGTTATAGGCATTGATTCTGTGTTGGATAAACTGTGGAGCATCTGCTGGTACGTTGCACTTGAACTTCTCACCTTCGTATTTTGCTTTGTAATTCAGCTGAAAAACAGTAGAGGGTAGCAAAACAGTTCAAGGGAGGAACTTCCTTGAACTCACACAGGAGAATATGTATAGTTAAGTCATCACTATCATTTTTTGAAAAATGCCTCAAAGAAAGAGTTAATCTGGTCCCTCTTTCTGGGCTTGTGGTATAATTAAACTTTGGGTTGTCATTTTGTAAATACAATGGGTATGACCTAAACTTCTAGGCTGTACTGAATGTACAAACACCCAAAATGTACAAAATTCTACAAAAGCACTAACAAAAATAATAATTCTAAGTACACTGCTAGCACAGTTAAAAAGGTATATAAATACTTATTAAAACACAATATAGAGGACTTCAAATTATTTTAAAAAGTAACTGATTTGGAAGAAAGAGAGCATAAAGAGTCAATGAGACTGCTGAATTAACTGTGAAACTAAAAGCAAATGGACAAGATTGAGAAGGAATGTGCAATAAGCATCTTCAAAATATAGCCCATGTCCTAACCAGGCCAACCAGAAGAGTGTGGGGACCAGGCACTGCATACAGTGCCATGTTCTTCTTTATCTTGCCAAGTTCAGGAGAATCAGAGGGTTGATGAGCAGCTCTTTCCAGGGCACAATATATTAATATGCTAGGAAGCATTGCTTATGATTTCTGGGTTATACTGCATCATTCCCTTCTTCTTGACCAATTACACACTAGTTAATTTATGTTATGAAAACAGGTTTTGAAGTCGAGCAAACTTCGTGCTTTAATTTACACTCTTGAGAAGGATGTGCTACTCCTCAGGAAGCTGTTTTAGCACCTTGCTAGTCAGTGGGGTTTACCAATTAGTGGATTTAGCATCACCTAGGTTATCCGAGAGTCAGAATACTGGGTTCCTCCAGACCTACTGAATCAAAATCTGCATTTTACAGGGTCATTGGGCAATCCACATGACTGTGAATGTTTGAACATTGCTGCTCTTCCCCTGAGCTTGGATGGCTGGGATGGCTGGACCATTCCACCACAGATCCTCCTTGACTACCCAATCCAAAGTGCCCACCTAGTCATTCTACCTCACGTCACCCTGTAAGTCTGCATCTCCATTGTATATTAGTTTTCCTGTTATCACCTGACACCGTTCTTGTTTCTTGCTTCTTTTCTTTTTCTAAAGTCCTTCTTTCTTTCTTTTTTTCATTTTGCTGATTTATTTTATTTCACTTTATTTTCTTGTTATATTACATTCATCCCATTCTAAAGTCTTTCTTAGGAAATTTAAGAATAGGAAATGTTTGCCTTGTTAGCTACCCGAAGTGGATGCTTTTGTTGTTTATTAAGTTACCATGGAATTTCAGCATGCATTATTTTCAGTATGCATCACTTTGGGTCTAATCCTAATGAGCAAATTCCCACTGAAAACTGATGTGTTTGAAAAATTACCATTTATTTTAGCTACTCTCTAACCACTTTTCAATCCAGCAGTTGCATATTTCTACGGAAACCATGTCCTCCTTCATCTGCTGTCTTACCTCTTACCACTGCCCCTCCTCCCCAATATGCGCAGCCACCCCATTCCAACATTTTACAGAAATCTTGAATAATGACATGGTTGAGATGCACACAAAAAGATTAACCATGTAAATGCTTATGGCTCAAATAATCAAAGCATTCTGGGTCACCCACATGTGCATAAACCCAGGCACTTACATCGCTGAGCTGTTTCATGTTGAGCTGGGCTTGCAACAGCACCGGAGTATCAGCGACAGCTGTGAATTTGGTTTTATCTGGAGGAACTTTGTAGGCATGCTAGAAAAGATGTTCTTTAATGAAATTTCATAATATATCTTTGTATTCTTACTTGTATACCTACATATAAAACATATATGTCTATATACATAAACATATAAAAAGTTTCTGGCCAAAAGTAGTTCACTTCCTGAAAACTGCTCTGCCCCCATCCTGCAAAGTTGCTTTTAAACTGGTCTCCCTGCTGCAGTTTAGCAACCATATTACTCCTCCCTCTGCTGAAGCCCTACATGACTCTGCACTGCACTTGATATTCACCTCTAAACTGTATCTTGGCTTATAAGCCCCACTCTATAACAATGACCCCTTCCTTCCTCTCCTACCACTTTACCTCTCATGACTGTCCCCTCCCTGATACCCTTCAGTCACCTCATGCCTTCAGTCCTCAATGCCCAGCTTGTTTTCTCCTTAGGCTGTGTTCTCTGCTGCTCTGGGCCTGTTCTTGGCACAGCTGCACAGTCCTGTCTTAGGTCTTCTTGGACCATCCAATCTACAAGCGCCCGTCCAATCTCTCTCTCCCACATCATCGTAG
The DNA here is from genome assembly GCA_004026585.1 of Noctilio leporinus. Lineage (NCBI taxonomy): Eukaryota > Metazoa > Chordata > Mammalia > Chiroptera > Noctilionidae > Noctilio > Noctilio leporinus. The sequence continues at coordinate 14,306 of PVIW01008892.1, forward strand.
TTTAATTCTGTAGCATCATTCTATGTTACCTGTCTTATCATTGCCCGACATCTTTCTTACTTCTGTGCTCTTTTTTTGTCTGTATCCCCCACACAAATGCACACTCCATGAGAGGTGGATTATGCCAGGAACAGCATTTGGCATAAGCTAGCTAGCCCCTTCTGTGAATTTGCTGGGTGAATTAACACCTATCTCTCACAAACCTCTGTCCTCTCCTTCCCCTGAAGCCATGCATAAACTAGTGGAAACAAAGATGTATGAATCCTGGAATTATTTTTTAACAAGTAGGCTTCCTCACAGTAATTTTTGTGTTTCTTCAATTCTACCCAAAAGCCAAAATTAAAAATTCAACACCCCCTAGCCACTGGATGCTAGCATTTAAACTGCTAAATTTACCACTAGATGGCACAAGAATCCCAAACCCAATTTCCAGAATTCAGGGCAGCTGACTTACATCTTTACACTGGTCTAGCTTCTTGATTGCTTCATATTCTTGAGTTATTGTCTGAGGGAAATAGCATTTTCCTTTATCTTCTTCATATTCTGCTTTGTAATATTTCTATAATGAGAAAGAACAAAACCAGATGATGAGTGTCATTGCTCTCAGTGTCACTGTGAGGTATGAGCAATTGTCTTCAAACTTACGTCACTGTTTTGAGCTGAAACTTTCATGCAGTGTATTTGATGTGGGTCCTCAGGGCTGCCTATATAGCGACCCAGCATATTCTGCACATATGAATCTTTATATTTACCCTGAAAAAGAAAACAGAGGGAATTCAAATGGACAGTTATTTGTCAAAGAGTAGTAAAGCTCTCAAACTCCAGAGATAACCATGGTCTTTCAAACCTCGCTGAAGTTCTTCAACAGAGTGTCAAGTTGATATTTAGGGGTCTCACAGTAATTCATGCTCCTTGCCTTCGTCTTTTCATAGTTTTCTTTGTACAATCTCTGTCAAAAGGAAAAGAAAATCAAACAAGGGAAAAAATAAATCTCATGACGTAAAAACCATTCACATTATTACTATACTTGAACTGAAAGGGCAAATTTTGTATTTTTTTCAGCATTGATTTTTCACAAAGCAAAAAACGGAGGATGAACATGGTAGAGGCTCATGTCTTATATAGTTTACTCTGCTGATAACCATAACTATATTTACTTTACTTATCCAAATATTTCCAGAATAAATCAGAGTACATGAATGCTGCTGTCTAAGCACTTTTTGTCTTGAAATACTTCTTTCCTCTTGAATATGCAAAGGAAAATTAACTTTTAGGAGTTGGTAAAATGAGGTAAGAGGTATAAGGTGATCCTTAAATGCTTAGGAATGGTCTTAGAAAAGTTTTCAGTTCAGCCCTTCATGAAAACCTCTGGAAGTTAGCCTTTATCATTAAAACCTAATATTTTACTTTAAATAAAGTAAAATATTAGGTTTTAATGATAAAGGCTAACTTCCAGAGGTTTTCATGCAATAATATATGAAAAGATGGTTTTTCTACTTTATTATATGTATCATCTATTTCTTCAATTCTCTTTTACTTCTCACATATAGAAATGCAAAAGCAAACTAAATACATGAATATTTTAAATGATACAAACTAGGGAGTATTTATTTTTCTGGTATGAATTAGAAAAGTAATTTTGTAAAGACTTTTACTTTATATTTAATAAGCAATCTGAAGGCTTTAAAATGAGACAGTATTTTATAAAAATCTTAATTTGCTTTTAAAGTTATGCTTCATCTAGTCATTCCTACTTTACCTTTAACTTGGTTTTCTCACTTTTGGCCTTTTATTTTTCTATATGTATTTTTGTAAAGTACCTTACGTCAGGTATTGGTATGGAATGACTATGTGTTTATATATCCTGAGATACTGAGCCCATTTCTAGGAAAAACAATAAGGAAAATAATATTGCTAGGATAATTTCCCTTTAATATAACAGAAGACATTAAGGAGATGAAGGAAACATTGACAACATTCACTGTTTCAAAGTACATAGACATTATAAGAACGAGGAAGTTAATCATCCTTTAGCACTGGGCTCTCATGTTTGATTTGTCTCCCTGTTAGCCCATGACTTTATTTAGGCTACCAGCACATCCAAGGTTACATTCAACAGTAAGTGCGGCCACATCTGAAAATAAGGGTGATTGACAAAAGCACTCACATCGCTCTGCATTTTGGCCGTCTTCAAAGAGTGCAGTATCTTGGGGTCATCATTAACGCTGAGGGCTCCAACCATTTTACCCTTGTTTTTCTCATAGTCTTTCTTGTACATCACCTGCAAAGATATCACACATGCCAGGTCCCACTCAGCAGGGACCATCACCATGTCCCCCAGCCCAGGTCCCCAGACCATACTCACATCACTAGCGTTCTTGCTGTTGGCCTTGGCTGCTAGGAGGGGAATGGCATCCACTTTGATGTCAAACTTCTTAGCTTTGCTCTTCTCCCAGTCATACTTGTAAATATTCTGGGCAGGAAATTTTTGAAAAGGTATTAGCAAAAAGGATATGCATGTTATCATACTTTTAAGACTAAAAGGAAAGCCAATACTTGGTCTTAATATTAAATAGGCTTTTCATTGTTCACAAAATCATGCATAGTTTAGATAATTCTCAAACTGAAGCTTCTAATTTTATAAGAGTAATCTTCTATACTCTCCATTAGACAAGTTCATGAAATTAACTTAATATTTGATTCCTAACACTGACTATACAATGGCACAAATATCCTATAGTTAACTTTTTATGATATAAAGGCGTCACTTTAAGTGCATCTCAAAGCCCTCTGCAAAGGTTATTTCATGAATCATTATAGTATTCATTGATCTGGAGAATCTTTGTACTCATCTAGAGGGTTGTTGAAGAAATGGAAACATCTAAGGGTAATTTGACTTTTCCATCGAATTCAGTTTGAAAATTAAAGACAGCAATGGATACCTTGCCTTATGCTTTTTGAATACCCCATATCTTCATTAGTGCAAATACTCTTACATGTAAAAATATATATCATTTATGTGAAACAAGAAACATTACAGGCTTGGGGAATAAATGAAATAAAGCTAAATCTTAAAAAACAAATCCTGGAAAAAATTAATTATAGTATAGTATAAATGTATGTACAACTAACAGATCTAGCATTAAATTTCTTTCTTTTTTTTTTTTTTTTGATTCTAGCATTAAATTTCTAATTAGACGTACATGAGTGGTGGCATTTTGAAGGTTGGCTAAAATATATTAATGCTAGTTGGATGAAGCTATTTACGTGATTGTTACATACATTTTATGAAGTAAATTCAAAGTTACCTTGGCAGAGGCATAGAAACATGGCAAAAATGTTAACTGTTCTTCCCATCTTTAACATTGAAATATGTATTTCATTAAGCAATTAAAAAAATAAAAGCACAAGTTGTCAGTACATTACACAGCATGGTGGTAAGGAACTTACATCACTCAGGTTATATGCATTGATTTTGTGCTGGATGAGGGCAGGAGTATCTGGAGGTATATGGCACTTAAACTTTTCACTTTCGTGTTTTGCTTTGTAATTTAGCTGAGAGAGAGAGAAAGGGACAGAGAGAGGGAGAGAGTGGGAGAGAGAGAGAGAGATCAGAAGAATTGATCTAAAGGACAAAAACAAATATACGATAAAATGTAAAATACATTTTGTTAAATAAAACTGACAAAGATTAAAAGAGAAATCTAGAGCTAGTGTAGGCCACCTTGCACTACTGGTGACCTGGGTCCAGAACATGTAGCAGCTGTTGTCATATCTGGTACCATGGTAGGGCCCAAATGGAAGGAGGTGACTCTTTCATACATGGTTCCCTTCTCACATATCACAGTTGGCCCTGCAGATTCTGGGAGTGACAGCCCTTTCTTCCTTTTCATTGTCAATTCTCAAGGGAGAATCTTTCCTAACAAATATAGGTTGGGGCAAAAGTAGGTTTGGCCATATGGAAAATAATATAGTAATTAATAAATACTAATACAAGAATAAACTCTGTTTCACATATTCACAATTGTAAACCTACTTTTCTCCCACCCTATATGGTTACATTCCCATGCATATATTATGGTTTGTTGATACTCTAAAGTCTTTCATTTCTGGTCATAAATGAACTGAGGTTACTTTTATTTTTATTTTTGTAATTCAACATAAGTTTGGAAATTCATACTTAAAGTTCATATGACAAAACTTACCACAAATACTCCATTTTCAATAGTTATTTGAGAGAGAGAGAAATACCAGGTGTTAAATATCTGTTCTAGGCCAGGGTGTGGACTATACACATATCTCCTTTCACTCAATTTTCAAAACAACCACAAATGTTATAACAGGAAGTTAAATGATTTGCCCAGACAGAGCTGGTATTTGAATCCTGTTTTATCTGACTTCAGAACTCCTGTTCTTTCCCGTGCACTAAGCTACATTAGTTTCCCTTATTGAACCATTTAACTTTAACCATCATCCACCCCAAAATATGCAGAAGATGCAAGACAATTAAATAGGAAACTAGTTTAGGTGACTGCACATATATACAATTTATGTAGCCTTTTCTGTGACTGTGACAAGTTACTGGGTCTTCTGTGTAGAGCTATGCTATACTAGCCTTTGTAATTGGGAGTCCTGGACATGCAGAGGAACTTACATCACTCAGTTGTTTAGCGTTGACCTGGGCTTGCACCAGAACAGGTGAGTCAGTCACTTGAGTGAATTTTGACTTAGCTGGATGGACTTTGTAGGTGTGCTGGGAGAGAGAAAAGGAATCAGGTTTAGCAATGTCACCTATCAAATCCATGTTGGCCTATAGGACTAAGGAGCAGAACCCCATCCCCACCAAAGAAAAGATACCGATAGTTAATAAAACACTTATTTTTTCCTAATTAGACTGCAATATCTTTGAGAAATACTTTTATAAGAAACTTTCCCATATCTTCAGATGTCCAGTAACTCTTCTTTGGGAAAATAATCTAGAATTAGCTCTTAAAATGTACGGACAATAGAAAAATAGTACACCCACTATAAAATAAGTGTGCTTTCTTACAATTTATTTGCTTGCATTTATTTGTAGAAGTGTCAAAATTATTTTAAAACATTTTAAAAAATGTTTTATTTATTATTTTTAGAGAGAGGAGAGGGAAAGAGGCACAGAGGGAGAGAGATGTCAATGTGTGGTTGCCTTTCACCTGCCTCCAACTACAGGCCTGGCTGGAAACCTGGCTTGCAACCTAGTTAAGTGCCCTGGTTGGGAATCGAACTGGTGACTTTTAGGTTCCCAGGCTGGCGCCTTATCCACTGTGCCACCAGCTAGGGCTTAAAAGTGTCAAAATTTTAAACATATCTTGAGCACTAGGTGCTATGGAGTGCAATAGTGTTCCCAGTTCACACTGCAAACTTACATCCTTACACTGATCCAGTTTCTTGATTGTTTCATATTCCTGAGTTATAGTCTGGGGGAAAAAGCACTTGCCTCTGTCCTCTTCATATTCTGCTTTGTAGTTTTTCTGTGAGGAAAAAAAAAAAAAAAAAACAGACATAAGGATGCAGCCATTGTGTTCATGTTCTAAAAATGTGTTACGTGGAAAGTTTAACAACGGTATTAGAACTTACATCACTGTTTTGAGCTGTGACTTTCATGCAGTGTGCATAATATGGATCCTCATAGCTGCCTACATAATGTCCCAAAATATTCTTTAGGTAGGAATCTTTATATTTAGTCTGGAAGACAAAACATTTCATTTACTTATTTGTGAAATGATGGTATTTTTTTTTAAACAGACATAATCGTGGGATTGCTTACATCACTGCTGAATTTCTGTAGAACTGTGTCAAGTTGAAATTTGGGGGTCTCGCAGTAGTTTATGCTCTTTGCCTTTGTCTTTTCATAGTTTTCCTTATATAGTTTCTGTAAAGAAAAAATAGTTAAGTAGATTCCTGTCACTCTTACACTGATTATAACACTTGCATTCTCTAACACTAAACAAATGAAGAAGAAGAAGAAAGATATTGCCTATCAACTGTCTTGAAAACTTATCACAAAGGATAAGCCTTTTCTTTCTATTAGCAATTATTGTAAAGCCTAAGTTTTTTACATTCTTCAAAAAATTAAAGAACCAATATTCTGCCTCAGACCATGCCCTTAGTTGCAGAGATTCTTGTGATTTCTGAATATCCACCTTCTCCACCTCCCAGCTCACACACACATGCCACACACTGAGGTCGCCACAGCACAGAGGGGTATTCTGAGCAACCACAAATTTTCCCTTTTTGTAAACAAACCTTCATGAAAAACTTCAGTAAATGGTGAAAAATACACACTCTTTTTGTCTTGTTCTACCATTAAAAATTCAGTACTGTACCATAAAATAAAGTAAATACAAGAACTCAAATCATGGCTCCACTAACTCATCTCCTCTACTAGGATTTATCTTTTGCCCTGATAAAACAATAAACCATTATTAAGATTGTAAATGCACCACCAGGAAAGCAGATTGCTGTCACTTTTTCATTCTGGGTTTTGAAAGTGTAAATGCTGCTATTCGTTTTCAATATTTGTATAGTCCTTATCAATCAGCAGAGTGGATTTCACCCTTGGCTTCTAGACTTCTGGTAAAGATGGCCTTCACTTAGGAAGCAGCAGGTGCGCATGGATTCCCCCTCAGAGCTGCACAGACAGATCCATTTCCACTCTCTCACCTGCCACTGCACTGACTCCACTTCTCACTCACTTGTGCTCATGTCCACAGTGCTGACAACCCACAGGACAAAGAGGAGATAACCAACCCACCCAGAAAGCTGCACATAATTCTCAAATGTTGGGAGAGCTTAATATAACCTAACCATAAGGGAAAAACTCAACTGATCACATGTTCCATCTCTTTAAATATATAGTAACAATGGATTTTGGCACTTAATCTTTGGACTTATCTACTCTATTTTGTTTCTAAAGGTTTAGTAAAGCTCTTACAATTCCCCAAGTAGAAATTCCTGTGAAGGTTTAGGAGGCTATCTTCCAAATCCTGCTGGCTTCTGTGGCCAGGATCTGAGGAGATGACGGCAGGGGTGGGGAGGGAACTTTTACAGCGGGACATGGTCCTTCTCTAAGCAGCGGCATGAAGAACTAAAGGGCAGGCCGCTAGTGCTGCTTCATCTCTCCTCCCCTTTCAAAATCTCCCCTTGCCTCTGTCAAAATCACCAGGCATCTCCTAGAATGTACACTAGCCCTGGAGGTGCAGGCACCTGGAGCCTAGAAGCAAAGGAGGGTTTCCCTGCCCATTGAACTTAATCCACCATCTCCCCATCCACCACAAATGGACACACATCACACTCAGAGGTGCTAAGGCCTTCTTGTGGTTAGATAGTTCCAGGGAACCTGCTACACCATGACTTTAAGGCACTTGCAACATTTATTTGCATTTAATCATAACTGTATACAGTCTGTTTCTCTTGCCACTGAGGTTAACGAAACACATTTGACAAGAATGTACTTACGTCACTTAAGACATTTCCTGCCACCTTCAGCTGCCTGAGCAGAGGGTTCTCTGAAGCAGGGAGTACGTTATAATCTGCTTTTCCTTTATCCTTTTCATAGTTTTCTCTGTATTTTACCTGGAGGAGTGAAATAACGTGATCAAGAAACTCTAAAGGTTATTTTTGCTCTCATCTCTATTATGAAATTATGACATAGTTCCATACATCAATTTTCTCTTTAGAAATGGCAGTTCAACATTTTATAAACAAAATAGAGTAACCAAAAGCAGTAGCAGAGAAACGGCATAAATTTCCAAGATATCTTTTCTTCCCACTCATTTATTCATTCCAAAATATCCATCATGATATTTTTGAGTATCAATTACATGCCAGGTTCTGGGACACACACAAGAAAAAGTAACACATGCCCCCATCCCTAGAAGACAGAGGTAGGTGGATACATAAATAATGGGAGAGGATGATACACAAATAATGACAGCGCGTATCCCAGATGCCTGCTGCTCCAGAGTCCTATCTGCCAACACATTTTTAAAGAAAGGAAGCACCACAGACTACCCTTTTATGTCCCATCTGTGACTGTGAGTGTAGTGTAGCACGTATGTACTTAATGTCCACTCAGGAGAAGAGGAGGGGGCTGGGGTTGGATGAATGATGACCCCTTTAGCTTTTCTTTCTGCCCTTCTCTCTTTGCACCTTTAATTCCAGCTATAGCAGAAGCTGTACACAAGGGCTCTAAAGCCCCTGTCAAGAATATGTCCACAGAGGGGAGAAAAGGGGGGATGGATGTAATACAACAACAATAAAATTAAAAGAAAAAAAAAAGAGTATGTCCAACCAGAGGAGAAGAAACTGATCCTAGTTCTAACCATGATCCCCAGGGCCAGCCATCTGTTCTGCCAATATAACTATAGAACATACACAAGTTCAAAGAACCCTAGATTATCGATCAACATTTACAAACCTCAGGAAACAAATGCAATCAGCTTTGTGTTCAAAAGCAGGAGATACACAACTGAAAACCAGGCGCTCCACACCCTGCAGACTATATAGCAGACTCACAGGGGATGAAGACATAGGTAACCTCTCCTGGCTCATACAGTTATGTATTTTCTTGAAAAATGGAACAACCAGAAAGGGAATTCCACAAACTCTACTAACACCCTTCCCGCATTTGGATACACAGACTCCACTCCTGTGTAAAAGTGAACTGACCAAGCTTATGACAAAGCCCCCCTTCCTCTCACGCACCAGGTCCCATTCCCTTTCACCTACTCAAGGACATCAGTCCAGCCACTCTTGCCCTGCCAACATAGTCAGTGTCTCTCTACCCTGGATGTTTTCCATCAGCACAGAAACATGATTTTTTTTGTCTCCTATTTTAAAAAGAAAATTCTCTCTTCACACATTTTTCCATCAGCTGCTGCAACGTTTTCTTCTTTCCTCTTCAGCAAAATCCTTTGAGAGAGTTGAGTATACTCAAAGTCTCTTATTTCTCTCTTCACAGTCACTCTAGGCAGACTGAACTGAATTGCTTTCACCAAGTTTACCAGGGGCCATCCATTTACAAATTCATTTCAGAAACATTTGGTTCATTTGGTCACTCCCTCCTCCCTTCACTTGCTTCCCAAGAAATCATTCTCTCTTGACTTTTCTCCTACCTCATTTTGCTGATGTTTTCACGTGGAACAGAGTTCGGTCCTGAGAGTTTGCCTACTTGTTCCCCTGGTGGCCTTCATGCTTTTGACATTATATTCTATCCATATGCTGATAACTCCCAAATTTATACTACCTTGCCAGGTATCTCCCCTGAAACTTCAAGCTTATAATCAACCACCCACTTGACATTTGTACTTAGATGTCCAAAAGGCATCTCAAATCTTACAAGTTTGAAGACGATCTCACATCCCTCTTCCAAAAAAAAAAAACTATTAAACTCTGGTCAGGTAGCTCAGTTGGTTAAGAGCATCATCCCGATACATCAAGGTTGCAGGTTTGATCCCTGGTTGTCAGGGCACATATAAGAATAAACCCATGAATGCATAAATATTTGAAACAACAAATCAACGTCTCTCTCCCCCTCCCTCTCTCTCTCTATCCCTCTCTCTCTCCTTCCATTCTTCAAAATAAATCAATGAATTTTTTTTTTAGAACTTAGAAAAAAATTATCCACTGTTTTCAGTCTTTCTTAACCTGGATAAAAGGAAACCCCATCCATCTAGTTGCTTAAACTAAAACTTTCCTCTTATATTTCATATCCAATCCATCATCAAATCAGTTTGGCTCTACCTTAAAAATGCTCCTCATCACTTGTCCTGCTACCCTTCCGGTTCAAAACATCACTGCTTTGCACCTGGATGCCGAAATAGCTTTATGCATGACCTGCTCTTCCTTCTCTCCCTCCTCCAGCAGAGCCAAGGCCAGGGTTACAATCAATTCTGATTGGCTTTGAAGTTTATGCTCTTTTTAGTGCCCAACCTGTTCTAGAATGTTAATTTCCAGATTCAGTCTATAGCCATATGAGGTATTCATGATTTACGTATCTTGGCTATAACTAGATTTTTTCACCAGTTAGTAGGAATATAAGAAAAATAAAGGTAGTGGTGAGTGTGGGAGTGTCTATATTCATATCAGGTTGCCAACTGCCTTTTCCTGAGGAGCTCTCTTCTGTCTTCTGAGATTATAGTATTTCTACTTCTGAGTACCAAAAGGTCCTTTACTCTATGAAATATTGAAGATGGTAACTGGGTATCATGAATGCTCATACATGACAATTTTAAGAAATTTAGTAGCTCTATTACAATATCAAAGCACTATTTTCTGTCCCCTAAGAACCCTCTTTATTTTTTCATTATACACAAAAGCAAGTTACAAGAAATCCACCCACACTAAGACCATCAAGATAAATGAAGGAAGTTTCTCATACCTTGCTAGCTGCCACCCCAGCTTGTTTATGTACTTTGTACTCTGGTGTTTCCGTCTGCATGAAGTAGATCTGGTCTTTCATATTCTCAAAGCTTTCCTGATATTTCCTCTGTAAGACATTAAACATACTGAAGAACTTCTGTGGGAAAAATCTGTGTAAGGCTTTTACATTGCAGAACAGAGGCCACTTAGTTATAATATGCTAAAAGACAGACTCCAAGGAGCTGCCAAAGGCCAGGGAGAGCAAAGTTAAGAGAAAGAAAAAAAAAAAATGAGGACTTATGTTTTCCAGTGAGGAAAATCTAGGAAGAAACCAACCAGTTTCATAAATGTACTGTTTGGGTTCCCAGCAAAGAATAAACTAAAACAGGCCCCTTTTACCTGTACTCACTTTGAAACTACATAATTCCTATGAAAGTTGAGGCAAGAAATAGAATATCTGATTAAACAATATTTCTCAAAAAGAAGGAACGATTGTGGGATTTTTTTCTTAATAGAAACTTGACACAAGTCTTGCCCTAGAGAAGAAGTGTCAGCACATAAATGTCCCAGTGCACTGTCAGGTGTAGCAGACAGCTCAAAGTCATAAAGGAAGAGCCCCTCCCAACTTAAGTCTATCCACCACCCTTCCTACTTACTGCGCTGATGTTATTAGCATTCATCCTGGCGGTTGCAATTTCAAAGCAAGGTGTCTCACTCCATTTGCCTTTAACTTTATTTTCATAATCTTGTTTGTATTTTAGCTAGGGGGAACAAAGAAAAAGAAAAGAAGACAAGCAAAATCCAGGATTTGACAGATAAGAGAGCAAAGTGAATGGTAATTTTTCCAAAAAAATCTTGACTAGACTTTTCTTGGGCCCTTAACACAAGTCTTCAAATTTTCCAATACAGTGTCAATTTACCCAAAAAGAAAGTTGAATGAGAGGGCTCGAGACACTAACTTTGCTGCTTCTTCTTGAGTTTGGGGACTTAGTTAATTTCAGAATTTACAGACGTTCCCCGCTGTTTGAGGAAGGAGAGAGACAGAAATACCCTCCATTTGCAATCCACTGTTACAATAAAACCACCCAACCCCAAGTTTCCATTAGCCATTAATTCTGAGCTTTAATAAAACTTTTTTAGTTACATAGAAAGCAATACCACAACAAAATTTGGCTCGGAGGTCAATGAATAAGACTTCTTAGTTTAGACTTCAAGAAATTTTACTGAGAACTGGAAAGTAATTAAAAAACGAAACTGTCACCCCATCTTATTCCCAAACACCATAGCACCTGATTCCCAGGCTGCAAAATCCTTGGAGAGGGGAACTACCTTCTTCATTACATATCCTCAGGTCTCACACAAAATGCAGCATGCAGAAGTTAGCTTATAAATGTTTGCACAACTACACTTCATTGAGCTGAATCCATGGTATGCAGTTTTGAATGAGCTTGGCGTGAGTGTTATTTGAACAGAACTGGCCTAGCCAACCCCAAACCTGGGCACATGAGCTGGAGTCAGAGCTGGGTGGGAATACTTTCCTCTCCTTGGCTCACAGAATGTATTAACAGACATAACCACTGTGTTCAAAGTGTTTGTATGCCTAAACCCCCATCACACCTCGAGGAAAAAGAAAGTGGCTTTCTGGTTGGTATACCTTTAATAGGGCAAGTACCCAAGGTTAAGATGTGTAGAGCCAGTGCATTTGAGGTAAAGGAAGCTCTCCCCTCTTTCAAAGCCTTATATCCTTACATCTCAAAAGATTACTGTGCTACTTAATAACCAAGTGGTTGTTTATTTATTTATAAGATTTTATCTATTATTTCCACAGAGAGGGGAAGGGAGAAAGGCAGAGAGGGAGAGAAATATCAATGTATGGTTCCATTTCACCTGCTTCCAGCTAAGGACCTAGATGGAGACCTGGTTTGCAACCTGGTTATGTGCCCTGGCTGGGAATCAATCAAACCAGTGATCTTTGGGTTCACAGGCCAGTGCCTAGCCACTGTGCCAATAGCCAGTGCCTCTAAACGTATAACTTAGTTTCTCTAAGCTTTTGTTTTCTTAACCATATGTGCTGACAATAATATTTATACAGAGGATTGTTGGGAAGATTAAATAAGATCATATATACACTGAAGAATGCTTTATAAACTTTACAGTGATAAATGAAAGTAATGTATAATAATTGTAACATAACAGTGTATGGAATTCAGAAGAAAATTGTGTGCCTGCATGCAAGTGTGTGTGTGTGTTTTCTACAATGGAAAGTTTGGTGAGATAAAATTTTCTTTATACTGACAATAATTTGCCTGCATGCTTCTTTTGAAGCCTTAAAGAACTAAAAGTCAATAAAACTGATTTTTCAATTTGCTAAGACAGCCTATAGTAATGTTTCTAATCATCTTGGAAACTAGGCCTCATTGGGAATCTGAGAAAGCTATAAATACCCACAAACACTTATAACTTCAGAGATATTGGATGTATACACACATGAGGTTAAGGTCTCCTAATTTACTTTTTTTTTTTTTTTTGTAGAGATACTGCCATTCCTTTGCCTACTTCAAAGGAAGAAAACTAGGATTAGGGGTAGGGAGCAATTGGGTCAGATGCACCCTCAAACTGAGATACAATTAATGTAATTTAAAGTTGAAAGGGTAACATGTATTCTTTAAAAAAAAAAAAAAAAAAAGGGTTTTATTCATTCTTTTTAGAGAGGGGGGAAGGAGGGAGGAAGGAAGGGAGAGAAACATTAATGTATGATTGATTTTCACTTGCCTCCAGCTGGGGCCAGGCTGGAAACCTGGCTTGCAACCTGGTTAATGTGCCCTGACCAGAAATCAAACCAGTGACCCTTGGGTTTGCAGTCCGGCACTCAATCCACTGAGCCACACCAGTCAGGGTCACATATATTCTGAATGAAGCCCAAAAGTAGGCTACTATGGAGAAACAAGAATCACATATGTAAATATGCTAAGCAAAATTGAATAGGGAATTAATTCAAACAGTGAGAAACAGATATGTGATGTTTTTTTAGAAATGATATTAAAACAAGATGCAAAGCAAGGGTGGAAGACCACCTCTTCTAGGGTCTTTTCTCTCCCCCTCTTCATGACCAAAGCTTGTTATTTCTTTCCAGCCAGAGCCAAAGAGGGCCAGGGTAAAGGTGGGTCTCTCACAATCCATTCCTGAGTATTCCCAAGTTAGAGAAGATTTTCACTACAAGGGAGGAGGCTGGAGCTTGTTAAATGTTGCTGAAATTATAGTCTTTCCCTTCATTTGAGGTAGAAGAGAAGTTGAAAAGAGACAGAGGTATGTGCTCACATGGGATCCCCCACCCCCACTCCACCAGCCAAAGAGCCTGACTGTCTAGCAGTGAGGCCCGTGTGTTTGTGTGGTAAATGAGATGGATTAACCACATCAGGGGTCCAACATCCAACTTTCCCCTCACCCCTCCCCTAACCCTTCTATCTAACTCTGTCCTGTTTGCAGTCAATCAATGGAAACTTGGAGGCAAGAATTTAACTGGCTGTTGAATTTTACATTTGGTCGTTTAACGGAGGAAAGCACATTAGGTCCATTATAAGCTCTGGGCCACCTTTGGTGGGGAAGAGGGAAACCACATGTTGATAGACATGGTAAGCTTACTCCCCCAACCCATAGCCCCTCCTCTCCAGAATTCAGCTGAGGATGCTCTCCTTGGACCATAAATTAGGCATCCTAGTGTCTTGCTTAACCACATGATTATCAGAAGCATTATGAGTACAGAGTTTTTCCTCTTAATTCTAGATCTCAGTTAGATATCAGCTAGAAATTACAATCTGAAATCTTGTATTTCCTATTGTGAATTTGGAAGAAAGCACAGAGGCAGGCACAGAAAAATGAAAGGAACCTCCTAGTGCTGCATTTGGAATCCCATTTGTTGCTAGTTGGGATGGGCACTGCATCCTCACTTGGAATGCCTGCTTACGTGACCAGCTCTGTCCACCTGCCCCCCTGTGCTAGACCATCAAAGGGAGCTGATCCAGGAGGAGTTCCTGGCAGGTAGTTGATGGCTTTGGACAAAGACAAAGGTGAGAGTAGGGATTCTGACAGGTATAGTAAAGAAAGCTGGCAAACAGAATTTAACAGCAATATAAGCATTACAGATAGGTACTCATTGTATTAAAATACGAACTGAAGGCTGTAAAACTAAGGGATGAATCTGGGAGACACGATTCAATGAGGAAATGGTAAGAATTTAAATGCATGGAAATGAGTAAAGGAGATTTCACCTATTGGGGAGGGAAAGAAATGATACTGAAGCATGGGTCACAGCAGCTTGATAGCAGGGAAGATTTCAGGAGAAAGAGGCGAGTGCCACCTGGGACTCACCCTGGCCGCCCTGCACCTCTCCTACTGGATGGTTTGTTTAAGTGGGTTGTGACCAATCGTAAGTATTTCTTTCCACCAGGACCATTATTTAGGAAGCACAACAGCCATTAAGAACATGGAAATCTGTTCTGACTGGTGTGGTTCAGTGGGCTGAGTGTCATCTGTCAAGCTGAAAAGTCATGGGTTCTATTCTCCATTAGGGCACATGCCTGGGTTATGGGCCAGGTCCCCAGTTGGGGGCGCGCAAGAGGCAGCTCTCACGTCAATATTTCTCTCCCTCTCTTTCTCCCTCCCTTCCTCTCGCTCTAAAAAATGAACACATTCCACCCAGCCCTGGAAATGCCTTCAGAATTCCTAGTGGTACTTTCATATCCAACTGGAGTGGGGCAGTCCAATAAGCATATACTGCAAGCCACCACTATAATTCAAAATTTCCCAGTAGCCATACTTAGAATGTAAAAAGGAACAAGTGGAAAATTAATTTTAATAATACAGTGTACTGAACCCAATAGATCCTGAAATATTACCATTTCAACATGTAAGCAATATAAATAATGAGCTATTTGTTATACTACATGTTTAAGATCTAGTGTATATTTTACACATATGGGACTCTCAGTTCATCTGTCACATTTTGAGGGCTCAATAGATACATGTGGCTAAAAGCTACTATTTTGAAGAATATATAACCCTAACTGGCAAGCCTAATTTAGTAGAGAGACTGATTATAGGGGAGTTTGGAAGTTTTTTTTTTTACCATTTTCAAGTACTTATACAGAATACTCAAATAAGATAAAAGAATGTTGCCTTAATAAGGTACCTTCTAAAATGTGCTTTAAATAAAATTTTACAATAGATTTATTTTTTATTTCCAAATGACTATTTGAAAATAGTCTTTTCTTTTCCTTCCAAAAAGATAAATGGTCCTTGCTCCCCAATCTCATTTATGGTATCAAACTTTCAATAGGTCATCTCTTTACGGACAGCATTGAAGTGAATTTCTATTTAGCCCTGGGAAAATCTCTGGTTCACAGTATTTCTATTAGTAAAATTTTGCTGTACATGTTAGATCTTTTACTCAAGTAGCCCTTGGTTATACAGTTAGGTAATCTGCAATATCAGACACTGGAAAAAAAATTGAATAGAGTTCACCATCCATAACATTTTTTCTTCTTTACTGGAGATATATTTTTTTAAATACTTGAACAAGATAGAAATCTTGAAGTTCCACCAAAATTTAAGACCAAACTGACACTCAACTCCCAGAGGGCAAAGGAAAGTATTTATGTAAAAGCCCCAGTGTCCCAGGAGAAAGTGGCCTGATTTGGACTAATTTTTTTTTAAAGAATTTAACGTGGGTCTATTCATGATTGAACATCTGTTTCTCTGCATTCCTCAGAGCTAGTTTACCAGCCTAAAATAGGCAGACCAGGCTATTTGCCAGGGCCTTAAAAGTTATGAGGTGCCCTCCCCTTGGCTGTCAATTTAAGCTATGTCTGAGAGACCACTCATGCATTCTTATTTTTTCCAAATCTAACTGAGAGCATAAAACTATATGGGGTCTTCACACTGAATTAAAACAGTCAGATCCTGTGTGATTACTTGGTTCTCTGTTTGTATCACCTCCATAGGTCAGAGGTCAAAGACTAATAGAACATGGGTTCTATTTTCCAAAGGCAGTTTTCATATTTATCAGTTGCTGGATCATCAAGCTGGCTGAACATTTACTCACACAGGGTCATGATGTTTGTGAAGGTATTACTTCTGCTCTAGCATTTTTTAGGGTCATTGCAAACATACTCAGTGTTTACCTTGTGTCTGTTTACCTTACTTACTTTCTCTGAGTAAGTTATTAAGCACAGTTTTCTGGGGAGACAGTGTTCCATCCCTATTTACTTACCTTGCTCACTTGATCAGTCACCTTCTTGGCAAACTCTATATCTGGCGGATCTGGCAGAGGTGTGAATTGTGTTTTCTGTTCAGCAAAACTCTTTTTGTAGGCAATCTGACAAAATAAAAGGGATGAAAATAAACCATAGGTAATTATTCTATTAATATTTTTCACGGGCACTTTTAAAAGACTATGCTGTCATCTGTACTTGAAGTTATAAACTTGAATGTATCCCATAACCATTATTTATCCTGGTAGATATTGCATGTCCTTCCTCTCAGCATTACTGGTGATTTCTGTCTGAGTTTTCTGTCCTCTCCAAGATCATTGGTCCTAGATCTATTTCCTTTCTTTGATTTCATGTCAAAACCTGCAGCTGAAATCATTCTCTTAACCAGCATCCTCAACTCCTGATGTCTTGTCCTTCTATTAACAAACTGCCATTCTGGCGCAACTTAACCATGCACTTCTGCTATTCTTAAATCCAGGAGGTCAAGAGCTCCTGAGGAAAATCACACAATTCTATGGATTGGGTAGTGATAATATAATAACCAAGGTTAAAAGAGTCACAGGAAGAAGGTACAGAGGAGCCTCTGAACCTAAACTTTAGCTTGAAATCTACATGCCTACCCAGTGATATATTCTGTGAACAACTTGCTCAGGGCTCTGTGCCCAATAACTGTAAAAGTTCATGGTGCTGACAGCGGTATTAATAGGCATGCCAGTAATCTGATACTTAGTGCATGCTTGGTCTGCAATGAAAATAAAAGCCTACATTAAATGCCAAGCCTTTCTGAGTGAGGATGGGAAGATTTTACTACATTACATCTTCTATTGAGATATCTCAAAAGATAGAACCAACTTTAATTGTTCAAAGTCCAAGCACTAGAGAGGCATGGAGGCAACCCTTCATCTCTCCACTTCATGGACAAAGGGAGACATTAGGAGATTAACTGTCTTCTTGGAAACCTCTCCATAGGTTTCCATGACATGCATTTCCTGGTTCCCCTCCAACTTCTCCAACAATCTGTTCCCTCATTCTCTGGCTGGCTCCTTCCCAGGTATCCTCAGTGTGCATCATACACAGCTTTGCCTCCCTCATATACAGTATTTTCATGTCTTCAGGTATCACTTAAGAGTCTGATGACTCAAATATTAATCTCTTGTCATCTCACATGTATGCACTAGTACTAAATTTCTAACTTATCCATAGATGCCTTGATCTGGACGTTCCCTCCATTATCTCAATTCTATTTCTCTTGAACTAATGCATCTTTACTGGTTATACTCCTATCCACCCAGACAGCCAGCCTTGGTCATAAATTCATCTGTGGTTCCTTTCTCTCTTTAGTCTCCAATATCAAATCCCATTAGCACTTTCTAAATGCTTATTACCTTTAGATTTCTTTTTCCTGTTCTTTGTCCCCATCATCCCCCAGATCTATCTCTATTACTTAAACAGCCTTCTACAAACAGTCTCCTACAATTTTGCCTAGTTCCAATCTATCATATTGTCTATCAAAATGTCTCCAGATTCTGCTTTTATCATGTAATGAGATTTGTCCAAAATCTTTTGAAGCTTCTTATCAACTACCATGTCATACCATGTCAAAGCTAATTTGTCTGATTTTCAAGTTCTTGCTGCCAGGTTCTTACAAGTGCCCTCATAACCCAGCAGCACCCACAGCAGTCACTTTCTTTGTCCCCGAAAAGGGACTCATTTCACCCTGTCCCTCTGTTCTACTTGAAATGCCCTTCCTGTTCATTGCTAACCATCCTCTTGGAAACACCTTCTTCACATGGCCTTCTCTGCTTACTTACATGTATCTTTTTTTTTCTCAATTTTATTGTTGTTGATACTTACATGTATCTTGTCTTTCTCTTACCAAGTATTAGACTGTAGGGTTTGTGAGGGGTATTTTTAAAAGATTTTATTTATTGTTTTTAGAGAGAGGGGAAGGGAGAGAGGCAAAGAGGGAGAGGGAGACATCAGTGTATGGTTGCCTTTCACCTGCCTCCAGCTATGGACCTGGCTGGAGACCTGGCTTGCAACCTGGTTATGTGCCCTGGCTGTGAATTGAACCAGCGACCTTTGGGTTCACAGGTCGGCACCTTATTCACTGTGCCACCAGCCAGGGCTCTTTTGTGGGGTTTTAAAAAATTATTTTCTTATGGTTTAATATATAATACTTTCATCTGACCAGCTTGGTTATAGATTTTCAAGAGGAAGGACGAAAACTTCTTGTTTTAGTTTTCTGTCCTGCCAGGTGTGCATGCATAATGGACTTCCAATAACTAATTACTGATCACCTGGTAAAGATCACACAATATTACATTTCATGAGATACATAATCAAAAAGCTAATCTTAAAAGAAAAGCAGGGTCCGGGGAGGGTCCCTGCATATTAAAATTGGCAGACTAATAGCCTTGAAATTTTGTTATACCTTCTTTTGTTCCTAGGTTACTGTATGCCAGGACATAAGTATAACTGCTGTAATGTAGCCAATTACATGCAACCTGGGACAGAAAATGCATCCACTAAATCTGTAGGTGATATCAAGTATGAGGCAATAAGAATTAGACCTCAAAAGTTGGATACACTCTCAAATGTTTACGTTATAATTTTAGTTCAGAGTGAAATAGACTCCTAAGATCCAATGGAAGTAAATCCAGTAAGTTTTACGATGCCTACTGGCTTATTAAGTTCATATTGAATGTACCAGGTTCCAAGTATCTAGCTGACAACAAAATTAAAAAACACTTGTCATTTTACAATAGATTGCTCTCCTGAAGACTTTGAATTTTCAACATAGCCTCTAGCAAATCTAGGAACTGAAAGCAAGGGGAAGTGGTAGGCCCACACAGGTCTTTCTGCTGCTGCCTTCAATCCTAAGGACCCTTTCAGGGCTTTTCAAGTTCGCTAATAAACCGTTTTCTAGGTCTAGTATATTAAATTCTGGCTGGTGGGAGTGCTGGCTTTCTGCTAACTCTGTAATATCCTCCACGTGCACTGGTGGCAAGAGGTATTTATGGAATAACCTCACACATTTGCACAAGTACGTCAGGGGGGACAAACCATAGTTCTGGCTTTATGACTAGGATAGCAAATCAAAATCTTACAATAACATCTTTACTTAAAAAATTTGGGAAGGTGACTATGATTCCAGTAGGTTTTAAAACTGCTACTTTGTTATCAAGAAAAACTTCAGCCTCAGCCAGGGGGACAGAAGGGAGCATGCTATAGTAGAAAGAACACTGGTCTTATGATCCCAAGACCAGGCTTCTAGTCTGGACTCTACCACTAATTACTTTATGTAACTTAGACTCATGTTCCTCACCTGTCAGAGAAGAGGACTGAACTAAATTCTATCTAACATAAACTAAAATATCTAATTTAGATATCAAAAAGTATAATGATTCTAGATATATTCCCCTGCAATCATGGTATTTAGCCAGTTTTAAAGAATTGCAATGAACATCTGGCCAGCAGATACAATGTGAGGTGCCTGCTTCCACACTACACAGAAGGTGTTGACTGCAGTTCACTTACATCGCTGAGAGCCTTCTGGGCCTGGGCAACCCTCCTCAGCTCCGGGCTATCATTATATGGGTAAAACAAAGTTTTGTCTTCTTCCCAGTCTTCAGTGTACAGTTTCTAAATCAGAAAAGAGTGATACACTATGAGACATGAAATCACAGTTACATGAAAATACATAATTTTAACTCCATCTATCAATGGCACGAGGGCTCAAGGGTCAGGTTAAAGCAGAGGTAAATGGAACTCACAGATAACCTCTCCCTTTCCATCCAAGTCAAATCATATTTATTAATAGATTCTCCTGCTTCTCCTGACAAATCTTATTTACAGGACAGATGTATCTAATTCTGTTTCATCTCCTCTCTGTGACTTCACCTGCCTCCTGCCACAAGCATTAAGGACAGTGGAAGGAGCCAGGAGGCTACTTAATGTAGCTGCTGTCACAAAACAGACCCTTATAGCCAGGAATATCCAACATGTAGCACAGGGTCTACAGAAAAAGTAAAATTTTACTTTGTAGGTCTCCAGGGCAGGACCTCAGGAGCACCTTCATTCTCCCACACCTAGCCTTTCCTAGGTTGCTCAGGTTCCAGATAGGACCCGCTCCACTACTCTTGCCCAGACCTCTTAGGTCCTCCCTGCCAAGCGCTATTCCTGCAGCTCCACCAGTCTCAAGGCTATGCACAAAAAGACTGGGAACTGTATTTTAGATCATCAAGAGCTTAGTGAGTATTCCTCTAAATGACATGGTAGGAGAACAGAGGAAGCTAGAGGTGGTGACAAAGCAGAGGCCCTTACCTTACTGAACAAGGCTGTGTTCTTAATGGCCTGGACAAGTTCAGGGGCGTCAGGGGGAAGCAGGTACTTATCCTTGGTGTCTTCCCAGTTCTGCTTGTATAAAACCTAGACAGAAAGGGCAGAGGGCTTGAGATCTTCCCATGGCATGAAGATTTAGAGAACAAAAGAGAGCATTGAGAAGAATTTTTCATGCTCCAGGTGTCCTTGCGCAAAGGTTACCATGTGCTGATATGGCTCTAGCATTGATTAGGAAAACATTGACCATGTCAGCATCCCATAATATTTCTCCCCTATTAGTAAGCTCTTCCTTGGGAAAAGAATCTGTTTTGAAGAAAAAAAAATCTAATTCAAGATTCTGATTCTTTACAGAGTCCTTTCGAAGGCTGCAACCTATGGGTTCTTGGCTGAATTTGGATGGTGCGTGTATTTCTTTAGACTGACATGGTATTTTCAAAAAGTATTTTTAATTAGTTCCCTACATTTGAAAGTTGGAGAGTTATCATAGAACTTCAGTTCCCAACTTCTTTTAAAAAATAAGAAAAATAATCTGACAGCACCAGAACTGCACTCTGTGCAGCACAGGCTCCAACCTCAGTGCTCCTTTGGCTGCTTCAGTCACCTGTGCAGGCTCCCTGACACCTGTTCGTTGGGAGCTCACAATGCTGTGATTCAATGGGACCGGTGAGCAGGATCAGGCCTGTCCGGTGTTCTCTTCTAAGGCCCGGCAGAGGTGACACACATTCTATTTTGTATCCAGCCACCCACACCATGACCTTACCTTACTGACTTGCTGCGACACTTTCTTTGCATGTTCAATGTCCCTTGCTTTTTCATCCATGTGATAGATAGTTTTAGCAACATCACCATCCATGCGATACTTAACCTGCAGAATTAATGGTCCGTTAGACTTTGTGACAGGCTGTGAATCTATTAAAGAATGTCTTATAATCAAAGACCATCAACCCAGTCACTCTATGTTTACATCACAAAGCAAAGTCTTTTTATTTCAGGTAGAAAATTGTGATCTTGAAAGATCCTCGGAGTACTCGTATTGATTGCTTGTCTGATTCCCTGGCCAAATTTCAGCCTCCTTGGGTTCCAGTATAGAGGATCACAATGAACTGGAACTTCCAAAGCATATCACCTCTTGAGCTAACTTTCTAAGCCAATCTTTTAGATGTCGCTTTGGGTTCACATTTAGACAACATCATCTATGGCCAATGTTTCCTCTACATTTTTGGGCTGGCCGATAGTAATTCAAGCCCTTATTTTCCCCACACCTATTTAATACCAATTCCCAGTGGCAGGCATATTTTTGATGTGTGTGTTTTATTTTAGCAATGCAGCTCACCTCGCTGAGTTGACCTTGTACTTTCTTGATTCTGCGAAGTTCTGGGGTATCGGCTGTGATAGCGGTTGGCTGTCCTTTTGCTTTTTCATACTTCTCCTTGTATTTATTCTGAAAAGAATATCAGATATTAGCCTAAAATCTTATAATGCAGCAGCAGAAATTTCAGCCAATGCACTCATCCCTATCTGATAAAAAAGTACTGCAAGTTATAACAACCATCATAACAGCATTTTTTGTCCCCTACCCTGATTCCTAGCAAACACAAAAATAGATTTGTTAATTGCTCTTCCAAAACATGGTTTATAATGGAGACAGTAAAAATGGTATTACAGACTATTGTCTTGGAAATGCCCTACAATGATTCTCTCAATTGTTTTATTGTCTGAATGTGCACATAAAAAGCTTGAACTGCAATAATTTTAGAAAATAAATATAGAAATTGAACCAAATGGGAAAAGATTGAATTGCTAATACAATGCAAAAATAGTTAATTCAGAAGTTGCTGCTAAATCTCAGTGATTTGGACAGCTGAAACCCCACCTGAATTCATGAAACATCTAAATTAAGAAGTATTTTGAAAAGAAGTGCAATTTAATTATTTCTGCCAAATACAATGAGTTCTTGCCTTAAATATAATGATATAATGTGCATAACTTATCATTAGTAATGTTTCAAGAGCAGAGTAGTCAACAATTTAAATTATATCATTGATTTAGTTACTAATCACTTTAAAAATATTAAAAACCTTTGCCAACATTCTGCTCAGTGTGTGAGAAATTCTAGGACATTAGCATCTGAAGTTAATGAGATTTTATGGCAATAGGTTGGCAAAAATAATTTCTATTTTTGCTGAATACTACAGTGATAAAAGAGGCAAGATGACCTTATTTTTAGAAATCTAAATTTTAGAAGTCTATGTTGTAGCCCTGGCTGGTGTGGCTCAGCAGACTGAGTGCTGGCCTATGAACCAAAGGGTCACCAGTTCGATTTCCAGTCAGGGCACATGCCTGGGTTGCAGGCTAGGTCCCCAGTTGGGAGTGCACAAGAGGCAACCACACATTAAGGTTTCTCTCTCTCTCTTTCTTCCTCCCTTTCCCTCTCTCTAAAAATAAATAAATAAAATCATTAAAACAAAGAGGAAGTCTATGTTGTAGATCATTTAGGAATCTGAAATAGCTCTTGCTGATAGCACCGTGGATAAGGCGCTCACGTGAGAACTCAAAGGTCTCTGGTTCAATTCCCCAGCCAGGGCACATAACCAAGTTGCAAGCCAGGTCTCCAGCCAGGTCTGTAGCTGGAGGCAGGTGAAAGGCAACTATACATTGATGTTTCTCTCCCTCATTGCCTCCCTCCCTTCCTCTCTCTCTGGAAATAATAAATAAAATCTTAAAAAAAAAAAAAAAATAATCTGAACTAGAAGTTTACCAAAAAGTCCCTAAGAGTTAACACTCAACCAAAAGTGTTTATTGGCCAACTACAACAAGATGCTTTTGATATAAACATTAGTCTTATGTAATTCAATGTTCCGATATAATATATATAATATATATATATATGCATATATATATATTATATATATAATCTCAGGGAACTGTGCAGCCACAGTTCAAAACCACTGTTGCAAGATGTAGTCAGATACTCTGTTCATCAGTTTCTCAGACATAGTTTAAATGAGAGCTATTTAGCTTCTGTGAACTGATGTCAACTAAATCTATATTTATGATTTCATTATTCTAGACTGATAACTAAATGTGATTAAACACCAGTAAATGCTTTATAATGGGCTTTATGCTTATTTTGCAGGGAAATGTCAATAAGGATGTTTTGCCTAATGTTGCAACGGTACAAATAAATTACAGGAAAGGAAAATTCAAGAGTCACAACAGCATATATTTCTGCAAAATAAGTTTTGTTTCATACAAGGTTGAAAAACCAAATCCAGCCAGTATCCAAAACAGCATTGGTTGAGATCAGTCAGCTCTCCATAATAAAACCAGATGAGCAGAGGTCAGGTTGAAACTTACTGTGCTAAAAAGGTCCTGCATTTTCTGACTATGTGCAATGTACGGGGTCATGAACTTTGAAGAGTCCACTTTTTTCTTGACAACCTTCTTCCTTTCCGCTGGCTTTGCTGGTTCTGGCTGGGCCAGCGCTGCTTTGGAAGGTTCTGATTGTCCATAGTCAGATGTCATTGTCCTTGTTGTTGTAGTTTCATAGATTTCTGTCACTGTCTGAAAATTTGACAGGTGGTTCAGCATTATTACAAAGGTAAAAACTATGATAAGCATGATCTTGAAATTCTGACTTTTCACACGTTTCTAGTGTTATTTCTCCTTAACTAAAACAGGCCAAGGCAGAAAACCACACATAATATCCATTTGACAGCACATTATGGTACATACATAATGCTGGTTGTCCAAGATTGCATGGAGTAAAAAGTGATTCCTTGTTAATTTATAACATTGCCTTAAAATTCCATTTGAAGAAAGGAACTCAAAAACTTTAAGGTGCCCTGGCTGGTGTGGCTCAGTGGATTGGCACCAGCCTGCAAACCCAAAGGTCACTGGTTTGATTCTCCAGCCATGGCACATAACCAGGTTGCAAGCCAAGTCTCCAGCCAGGTGCTTAGCTGGAGGCAGGTGAAAGGCAACCATACATTGATGCTTCCCTCCCTTTCTGCCTTCCTCCCTTCCCTCCTCTCTGAAAATAATGAATAAAAATATCTTTTTAAAAAATAAAACTTTAAAGTGGGCTAAAAAGTCAGAAGTAAAGTATTCTTAAACATTTAAAATTTTTCTTAAATTCTCTGGAACCAGAAAGCAAAAGATGAAGGCAATCAAAGCTCAAATTCTTGATTTTAATATTAATTTTTAAATAGGACTAAGGAAGTTGGTACTTAGACATTCTCCCCTATAGTATGAGACAAAGAATAATGAACTTTATTAAAAAATGAATCACATTAATATTAGAAGTGATTACCATTCTCTTGGCTTAGTCAGGTAATTAATGTGAACTGGAATGCCATTTACACTAATAAATGCTTGAACGGACAAGAATCACGATGACACAAAATGAGGTAATTATCCTCACAACAGTCTTATGTATGTGGTAGGTGTGAAATTACTGTTTCTTTCAAAAAGCTGCAGTGGAAGGAACCAAAGCCCAAAGTTTGGGTCTAGCCCAAGGTTAAAAATACTGTTTGTAAGAAAAGAAGATGAGCAGCCTAGCCTTCAAGCCATCCCGCAGCATAATTCTCTTTATAGCTAATGCCACCTGGATCAAAGGAAGAGTCCTGGCATCAATTTTGGGAAGAAAAACCTACATAATAAGGAAATTGTACAGCTAAGACCACTTTCCCTAGTGTTGTCAGATTGTTGCTAATAGGCTGCTTTCTGGTCATTATTAATGATGAGAGGTTGACCGGGAGAAACTAACCAATTTACAGCCCCTGCAGATGTTAGCTTCTATACAATCACAGGCTCTCTGAGTTGGCTTTAGGGTTAGCTATCTATGTCATTATCCTGCTCAAGAGAAACAGCCCCATGCAGAAAATGAGGCACGAGGTATTTCACCATGGGAAAAAAAAAGTTTAACTTGGAATATTAATGAGAATGGCTTCTCAGAATTATTAATGTGCTATAACCTCAGTAGCAGTTTATGGCACTGCCAACGACAAAGGGTTGGTGGCACCATCCCCGTTGGTGGAGATGGCGCCCCACAACTTACAATTCCACTCAACGTGACTGCTACAACTCTATTCAACACGACCGCTGGGCCCCAAGCAAACCATAATCCCAAGGCTATCCGTTTGCTATAGTCGCAGTGGTGATTAGCCACTGACATGAGTCTAATTAGCATAATCTTCACCAAAAATACCACCTGAACTACTGGGGAAAACATCCCTGGCCCCCCCACACACACTGATTATGCTGAAGAGCAAAAATGGTAAAGAAACCTGTCAAACAGGTAACATTTGCTCTTGTACTACCAGCTGCTGAACACATATAGTGAGTGATCCCTCCTCAGATTCTCCCCTTAGCCAGCTCTATGGCCAAGGAATGTGAGAGAGAAGAGGCTCTTCCTGCTTTAATGAGCATACAGTTCATGCAGGTGTGGGTTGGGTCTTACCTTACTGGGCACCTGTTCATAGACTGTCTCTTCCGTGTAGTACTACAAACAGAGCACAAAGGTATCACGGTGAGAAACAAAGCAGAGATCACCTCTCCTCTATCTCAGACAACCCACCTGGGTTATCTCACTAGCCCAGCTGGTTTGCTATATGGGTGGAAGGAAGTAGAAGAGTGAGCCTGTTCATTCTTTGGACCCCATGTTAACCTGTTAAACTTCTGGGAAGCCAAAGTGAATGCCATCAGACTGGGTGAGGAGCTGCTGAGTGATGACAAAGGTGTCTGAGGCTGGTTACTAATCACAGGACATATTTTACTTGGGACAAGTAACAGCTTTTCTTCTTGTACCCAAGTAAAATTTTCTGAGAAAAGAATATAATAACAACACCTTGAGTGTGTAGGCTGGGCAGTGAGGAACTCTGATAAAACTCAGTTTGCTGACTGATAATAAAATGCAACAGAAATTTCAGTGTGAATATAATGTTTAAATGGATTGTATCATGGAAATAATAGATCCAAAGTCATATATACATCTCAATGATTCCTCTACCACTCTGATTGTTAAGCAATAAATTTCTTCTTGGAGTGATGGGTAAATCCCCTCCAGTGGCATGATGATCCTAAAAAGGGTGTTAAAATGGAAATTTACAAATGCCCAGGAGTGAAGGAAGCAATGAGAAGATTCCTCATCACAAAATGTGGGCAAGTTAGGACGCAATTTACCAGGTGCCTGCAGGCTGGACCTGAAATCAAATCTACTTTTGTTCTACCTCTGACATCATCAGCAATAAATAGACATGGGTAGGAACAAGCTGACATTTTGTTTCAGATGTGTAAGGAGAGTGGAATCTTGCAGCCAGCCTTCTCAGCCAAGCAGGGTGAACCGCAGGAAGGCTGGTTTTGGGCAAGGCACAGAAGGAAGGGGATAAAAGTGAAGCCCTTGGCTCATTTTCTCAGTAAAAAAAAAAAAAAAATATATATATATATATATATACATATATATATATATATATATGTATATATATATATATACACACACACAATTTTTTTCCCTCTACCACCAAAACATATACTTGGGGAAATGGAACAACAATGAATGCAAAATTGCCCTCAGTGGCGCTTTTTTCTCCTGCCTTTGGTTTGGTGAACTCTCAGACAATTTTTTACCCATTGTCAACAGGCCATATGCTCTATTTCACATGCAGTAAAATTAACTGTAGTATAAACCTTGCCTAACGTCCCTCGCTCTTGCATTTTCTTTGCTCCTTTACTAGTTTTTAAATTTGAAATCTATTTCCATCTCTGTGTCCTTACACAAGGCAACAGAAATCACAAGCTTGCACAGGACAGGGAATGTGTTTTACTTGCTTGTGCCTTCATCACATGGGAAAAATCATTCAGACACTGTGGGAAATACTATGAGGTGCTGATCCACATGGAATCACTCCTCTGTTCCCACAGTACATCAGTGACTTGAGAAAAAAACATCAAACTTAAATGACTGATTCACAAGTGTTTTGGCTTTTGCTAACATCCCAGTGAAAGCAGCTCTTTAGTAGCTCATCCAATTTTACCTTTGCGGGGCTTTCATGATTGCTAAATGTATTTTAGAAATAAGCTTACAAAAAAGGCAATGCTATCCAAATGGTTGGCACTGACTTGTAAGCTAAATCTCACTTTTTAAAAAGAATTTTTCCACTAATTAGACAGTACATCCTTGCTGCTGCTTCTTTCTTTCCAAGTTTATTTAAATTTGAGTAGAGCGTGACAATACCATTTTACTTAGATGCCAAGATCCCTAGGAGATGTGTTTGAAAAGCAAATTTCTACCTGTTTTGTGAACTCTCCCCTGACTATTTTCTCAAATCTGCCACCACCCCATTCTCACGTCATCTTTTTTGAGGTCAGAGAGACCTTGGTTCAACACCCTCTGGCAGGAAGCATATTAGTTTAGCACCTGCTGGTCAGACCCAAAGCAGTAATGGGAACAAGATGGCAGAATGAGATGACTAAAAATAGCCAGCACCATTTTTATGACATCTCATTAAATCAATCAAGTCTGGTGCTAAGGACAGTTTCCAGTGACCAATGAACATAATTGTTTTAAGAAAGTCAAGGAATATTCAAGTTGAAAGCTAAGACATACTCCTGGTTTTACCATCATATGGAAGGCAATTTGATTTCTAATTTTGTTAGTGTTTGATACTATTCTACCCTTAGGAACATATGACAAACATACACTAGTAATAACTTTGAACATTGGCAACATGGCCTTTGGCATTGAAGCAAGAGAGTTTCAATGTTTGAATGTTAAGTTGCATGAGATTCATTCTGAGTGATGTGTATATATATATACCAGTAATAAAAGCAATTTCATTTGTAGAATAAAATAAAATTTTCTTCATCTAAATCGAGATGGGTCCATAAAATAATATCCCCAAGAAAAATTGTAGCATTTGAAATTAAAAATTTGATTCTGGGTAGCTCTCAAAGTTAATTTCATGTTTTTCCAAAAGCACAGATTTTCAAATCTGCCTCCAAGTCCATATATATTTTGATTATTATCAGTTAGTAATTATTAACCATTTTTACATTCAATGGCAATATAGTTATGGGTATAAAACTAAAGGTAGGAGCTGATGAAGAAAAACCATAACATGATAAAAACAAAATTTTATATATATATATATGTGTGTGTATACATATATATACACACAAACATATTCATATATGTAATAAACATGAACTTAATAAAATGTGTCAGACACCTACCAATAATCTGGAGGAAATTTTTCAAGATGCCACTATGGTCTTTGCTCTTTTTTTAAAATTCAAATGTAAAGGCTAGTTTTGTCTCTTGGGTAAATACAATGGAGTTGGTGGGAAAGTGTGGCTCCAACTCTCATATGGGAGCACTGTGAGTTTATTTTTATGTTTGTGCACACACGTATACATGTATATAAAATCTCACATATGCATATAATCCCATAAATGTTGTTCTGTATATTTAATTTCTATCTCCCCATAGATAATCAGCTAAGAGTTTCCCCTCTATTTCTATGCAGTCCCCAAGAAATAGAATTCAAGTTTCCAGAACATCTTCATCTTCTTTGTCCCTTGGATCATGGGGGTTGGGAGATGGGGAAGATGGCAGATTTAGTTAGAAGGCAAAATAAAATCTGCCTTTACCCTACATTTTGTTTTTTTACAAGTTTAAAGAAAAGTAGAAGTGGAAAACAGTGATAGTTCTTTCCCATTTTAAATCCCACATAATTATAGTGAAACTGAATATAAAATATTCCTTTCTCATGCTTTAATGGTGACTCTTTGTGAAGTTATAATAGACAATGTATTTTTAAAATGATTAATTCACCTACACAGCTTTGATTGTTGCCACATAAAATACTCGGCTGTCAGAGTCAGTTTTTAAAAATCTTACCTCCACCACCTCCTCCTCATATTCTTCGTCATCTGCCATTTTCTCAGAGTAGTAGTGGCACCTACAAACTTTTCATATTCCAAACAAAGGAAGATACATTAAAATCAATCCCAGAACCATCTTATAAGAGTATAAAAACAGAATTTAAGACTTAACCATCCTATATAAACAGATATGTTTGCAGGCTAAGTAAGGAAAGAAGAAAAAACATTTAAGTACAGGGTTGAAAAACTGAAGCTTCCCATTTCTTTCTCTTGATTCCCTCAAGGAAATGCTGGGTAGTGCTTGTAGCTACATAATCAACCTAGTTCAAGTTATAAAAGGTGTGAGAAGGTTTACAGTCAAAGGTACAGAGAACTTAAATTTCCAAATACTTGGAAAGAAGCATTTTTAAACAAAAAATTTAGTAAAAGGAAGGTCAGCTCGCCCTTGGGAGAAGAAGTTGTAATCCTCTCCACCCCTCATAGCACCAAAATTCTAAGAGGGTTGTCTCAGGTCTCCTGTACTCGAGTATTTACATGGTACACAGCATATCTTATGCTTTAAATGAGAACATATAAAAATGAATCTGCCGATAGATTTTCAAAGAAAAATAGAAACCTCAAGGCACTGTGTTTATTTTCTTCCCAAACACCATTGGCTTGTACGGACTTTTCTCTTTCGTTTCTGTGATTCTTGTTCAAACCTGGAAGATAACAAATTTTTGAAGTTAGGACTGAAGGACGTATAAGACAGTGGGTTTTTAGCTTAAGTTTCTAATTCGGGAACTAATGAAAGGATCTCCCGAGGCTTTCGTAGTTTGACGCCAGTGAGTGGGACTCTGCCGAGAAAAGTGGATGATGGCTTCGAGCAGCTGTCCCTTCTTTGCCCAAAGACATTTGCCATGTAAACCAATACCCTGCTATGGCTGGTTTTGTTAAGCTAGCGTAACTGCCACTCCAGAGGCAAATGAAGCCCAGTGGAAAAGGATAAATATAGGAACGCAGAATATAGATCCTTTTTTTGTACTAATATATTCAGAAACAAAAAAATCAAAGGCAAAAATGAAAAACAAATTTTGTTAGACAAGAGAGGCAACTCAGCCAAGCAATAAATGGGTTAGTGCAGGACACTGCATGGCGGGCATTATTAGTAGGGCCCGAGTACAGCAATGGGGTTACCGACTTTCCTAGTCTCCGTTTCTATCGCTCACTTCCCCAGTTATGACCCAGAACTTCAAGGGAAGTTGTGGAACATCTCCCCAAAGAGCATTACAGAAAAAGCCACAAACTGGCCTTACCTTCAATCTACCAAATAAATTTCCTCAGCAGCAAAACCTCTCCCAACTCTCCCCTCCTGAGAAGCCCAGGCAAGAGCCCAGGAGGCGCCTGGGCTCCCAATTATCATGTGGCCGGAGCAGCCAATCAGATTTTGAGTTGCTCAAATTTCAGAAGCTAAATATACTGAGTGATCTTCTGAAAACCACCTGTTCATCAATTCCACTAAAGGATAAAGGGTAACAAATTGCTTGCTTAGAACTATTCAAATGTAGTGAAACTTCACCGAACTTCCAGTATATGGGGTTCAGATTCACACTAAGTATCTCATTTACTGCAGCCTGCTTAATGCCGTATTTGTACAAAAGAATGTAGGGGAAAATAAGCGTGATTTCGAGGAGCTTTGTCTTTGACCTTCTGTAACCGCTTTCTTTACATTTCTCCCGTCAGCGTAAAGGTAACCAAGCTCACTTCATGTACAGCTCACCAGGTGAGCTACAGATAAGTTACAGACACTGATGTGAAACAAATAGAAAAATAAGATCCAGAAAGTAATCAAATGAAATGATGTGTGGAAATATTTGATGATGACACTAAATAAGCTATCCACAGGGTGTAAAGAAAGAGATTAGGCCCCATCATTTTTCTACAGCTAAATCAGGAGAGCATGCCAAGATAATACTCATTATCTTCTCCCTCCCCAGGTAAGGCAGCTGCTAGACAGAGACTCTGTCATATGTAACAGGGTTACTGATTTTTTTTATTTACTCAGAGGGCTCCTAGAAGCAGCGTGTGAATACAGACGCAAAAGGGTGCAATTTCCTAACAGCAGGAGCAGACAAAATGGAAATCAGTAAATTACTAGGAAAAGATAAGCTGTATTAGGCAAGTCAGCATGTAAGACATTGACTTTATAAAAATTACCTGAAAATTTTCTACTTGAAGACAATTTTCGCTGACCTAACCTCTCTCCATTTCTCTGTACTAAGGCAAAAACCCCATGGGCCACCTGTATTGTGATAAAGATTTAAGACTAAATGTATGGTAACAATTCTCTTTTAGTTGACTGTTAGGAAGGTAATCTCACTTTTGAGCATAGATGCCTATCTTTCTTCTGTGATTCATGTGGTCATAAATAAAAATGAACATCATTTTGTCATATTTACTAATTATACCTGTTCATTTAGTATATTTTCACGGGTTTTATGAACAAAGGATATGTGTGTAATATGAGATCATTCGCTAGGTAGCTGCATACTAGAATTGTGACTTTTTATTCATTATGTGTTTTAAAACATGGTGTTAAATTAAAATAAGAGGCCCAATTTTTAAAAAACAACATTTTTAGTTGTACAAAATTAAATTAGTACAAAATTAGTACAAAATTAAATAAAAAACATAGACATTCTAATGCTAATCCAGAATGATGCCCTCTAGCAATGAAAGAGAGCTCTACTTATTTTTTCAGCTCTACCTACCTTCTCTTCTGTGGAAGAATAAACTGATGTCCTGGTTTATTGGTAGGTTCTTATTTTTTTTTAAGATTTATTTTATTTTATTTTATTATTTTTAGAGAGAGGGGAAGGGACATCAATGTATGGTTGCCTTTCACCTGCCTCCAGCTACAGACCTGGCTTGCAACCTGGTTATGTGCCCTGGCTGGGGAATCAAACCAACGACCTTTGGGTTTGCAGGCTGGTGCCTTATCCACTGTGCCACCAGCCAGCCATTTATTGGTAGGTTCTTATCATATGTCTTGCACATAGTAAGTGCTCAGTAAATGTTGGCTACTATTTGTCAATTATTACTGTATTTTACATTTTATTTGAGTCTCTACTCTTTACTTTGTATTAGACTGAAATATCAAAATAATGCAAAGCTTCTGAAATCAGACATTAGCCTAAGAATTTATGGATCAATAGGAGTTAGGCTAGAAGCCTGCATAATTGACTACAAAGCAAAGCAGGGTACACAGCTCAGTGCCAATAGCATCGCTTCAGACAATGCATTTCTAAGATCAAAGCATAGAAGTGTCACGTCAGGAGACCAGAGGAGATTCAGTAGGGGAGATAGCATTATAACAGTTTTTGTTGTTGCAGTTGATTTGATTTGGTTTGATTTATTTTAATCAAATATATCTGCATATCATTTAAGAATCAAATGTTTTGCAAGGCTTATTACTAAAATCAGCCTTCCCTGTTCCCATTGTTCCTCTATGTTTTTCTTCCCTGGAGATGATTATTTTAACTCTTTTAGCTGAATCTTTTGTTATTTATCTCCACACATTTAACAAAGTAAACAATGTTCTTTACTGATTTTTTTCAATCACAGACATTATTTGTTAAGTCACCACCTTGGCTGTGAGACACAAGCCTCCTCTCCCAATTCTTTATTTGGTAATAACGTTCTATTTATGTAATTCAGAATTCAATGTTTATATTATTATGATTAGCAAAATGCTCTTCACAGCTGAGACCCATATATTACGATTATTTTTTGTTTCCTGCACAAGGGTTTATTTTCTTAGGAGGTGATCTTTTTCTTTCTATTTTTATCCCCTATTTTGGCTTAATTTTTCTAGACAATTAGAAACCAGTAGAACTTCTTGCAATGATGAAATGCTCTATACCAGCACCAAGCCAAATGGTAGCCACTAGCTAAATGTGACTATTGCTTTCACAGTGTGATTAGTATGACTACAAAACAAAGTTTTTATATTTTTTATTTAAACTTAAATAGCCACATGTGGCTGATGCCTATGGTGTTGAAAAGCATAATTCTAGACACTCATCAGTAAGTACCTCACACTTTCTGTCTGAATCAGCTCTTAATATTTTTCAAAGACATTACCAGGTTTGATATGAAAATTCTAATTCCTTTGTTTAACTAATATTTGAGTAAGTATGATGTACCAGGCACTCTTCAAGGTGCTTCCTTCACATAGTAGATACAACGAGTTGACTAAGCAATATATATGCTCCACTTCATTCTTATTAATAGAACCACAATTTAATTTGGAACATAAATATGCTCATTTAAAAAATACACTCAATTGCTTAAGAGTGACACAGATTGTCAATAGATTTATGTGTAATTCTAGGGAATAAGGCTTCTGGGGAAAATATGATTTGACTGATGAGCAGGGTCAGATTCATCTTGCATCTTGTTTTCCTCTTGCTATTTTCCCTTCCCCATTGCTGGAATGCAAATGTAATGTCTGCAGCAGAGCCATCATCTTAAGACTAGGAAGGTATTTGTCATATACTAAGAATAGTAAAGTGAGAAAAAGCCTTACCTGTAATGATTTCTTTAATTTTTACATCTTGTGATTATTTTGTCATTTAATAAGTTTAATATCATTGTACAAATAATTATATAGTGATTATTTTAAATTTCCCATTTTCAATTTATTCGTGTGTGTTTGTAAAAAGGTATTCTACTTTTATTTTTCTATACACATCTGTTCAATTTTTCCAACACCATTTATTGAATAAACCATCTTTAACCCATTGTATTTGCTTACTTCCTCTGTCAAATACTAATTGACTATAAAGGTGTGGGTTTATTTCTGGGCTCTGTATTCTATTCCATTGATCTATGTGTCCGCTTTTATGCCAGTACCATGTTGTTTTGATTACTGTGGCCTTATAGTATAGCTTGATATTAGGTAGCCTGATTCCTCCAACTTGTTCTTCTTTTTCAGAATCACTGTTACTATATGCAGCCAGCCTTCTGTGGTTCCACATAAATTTTGGAGCTGTGAAATACATCATTAGAATCTTAATAGGAATTGTGTCAAATCTATAGATTGCTTTAGATAGTATGGACATTTTAATGATGTCAATTCTTCTTATCCCTGAGCATAGTATATGCATAAAAATCACAAAAGATAACATAGGCAGCAAAATCTTGGATGTAGCTCATAGAAACATTTTATCAGATATGTCTCCCCAGGCAAGGGAATGAAAGAAAAAATAAAAAGTTGGACTACATCAAACTAAAAAGTTTTTGTACAGCAAAGGAAATCAGCAGCAAAATAAAAATACAGTCCACAAAATTGGAGAACATATTCACCAATACATCTGATAAGGGGTTAATATCCAAAATTTATAAAGAACTTATAAAACTCGACATGAAAAAATCAAACAACACAATTAAAAATGGGCAAAGGACCTGAATAGACACTTCTCCAATGAGGACATACACATGGCCAATAGTCACGTGAAAATATGTGCAACATCACTAATCTCCAGAGAAATGCAAATTAAAACCACAATGAGATATTATCTCAGACCTGTCAAAATGGCTCTCCTCAATAAATCAACAAACTAGAAGTTTTAGAGAGGATGTGGAGAAAGGGAAATCCTCTTGCACTATTGCTGGGAATGAGGATTAATGCAGCCACTGTGGAAAGCAGTATGAGATACCTCAAAAAAAAAAAAAAAAAAGGATCTACCTTTGACCCAGTGATTCCACTTGTGGGAATATATCCAAAGGAACCCAAATCACCAAATTGAAACAACATAGGCACCCCTATGTTCATTGCAGCATTATTTATAATTGCCAAGATATGGAAGCAGCCCAAGTGTCCATCAGTAGACGAGTGGATGGAACAACTATGGGACATTTACACAATGGAATTCTACTCAGCCTTAAAAAAGAAGAAAATGGGTGGATATGGAGAACACTGTGCTAAGTGAAATAAGCCAAGAGAGAAAGACAAATACCACATGATTTCTCTCACATGTGGAATCTAATAAACAAACTTAACTAACAAGGAAAATGGGGACAGACTCATAGATGAGCAGGATGACAGCTGGGGTGGGGAAAATTAGTGGGTGGAGGGATAGAACAAAAAGGAAAAAGGGCTCATGGACATGGACAACAGCATGGTGATTGCTGGGGCAGAAGGTGGTATAAGGGGACTAAATGATCATTTAATACAATACCAGTTATCAAAAATAAAATAAAAATTGTCTGCATAGTAATTTTTTCTATTTCACCTTACCAACTACTAGTAAAATTGGTTAGTTTTCACGTTTATTGACTATTTGTGTCTTTTATTCTGAGTATTGACTACCTATACTCCCTCCTACATTGATTTATAGATATTCATTTTTAATAAATATTATATGTTCTTTTACAGTTGTCCCAATTTTCCCTTTTTTGCTCTCTTCTACCCATTTCACACCCTACCTATAGAAATTTTTCTTTTTTTAAATTGAATTTTATTGTTGTTGTATTAAACCCATCCCCTTTTTCCTCCCCTCTGTCCACTTCCCCACCCACTCCCTCCCTCCCAAAGTCAATCCCACTTGTTGTCCATGTCCATGATTCTTCCATGCTAGTTCCTTGACTAGAATGCTCCCCTTCTTTGCCGCCTCCTTTCCCCTTCTCCCCATCCCTCTGCCCATTGAAGGTCTGTTCATTGTATTCATGTATCTGGTTCTGTTTTGCTTGTTTGTTTGTTTTGTTCATTATTGTCCTGAAATGGGTGAGATCATATGGTATTTGTCTTTCACTGACTGGCTTATTTCACTAAGCATAATACTTTCCAGTTCCATCCATGTTGTTGCAAAGGGTAGGAGTTCCTTCTTTCTTTCTGTTGTGTAGTATTCCATTGTGTAAATCTACCAAAGTTTTTTGGTCCAGTCATCCAGGGATGGGCACTTAGGCTGTTTCCAGCACTTGCTATTGTAAATAGCACTGCTATGAACATAGGGGTACATACGTTCTTATGAATTGGTATTTCAGGGTTCTTCAGGTATAGTCCTTGTAGTGGAATTGATGGACCAAAAAGCAGTTCCATTTTTAGTTTTTAAGGAAGCTCCATACTGTTTTCCATATTGGCTGTACCAGACTGCATTCCACAGTGGCTGCACTAATCCTCATTCCCACCAATAGTGCAAGAGGGTTTCCCTTTCTCCACATCCTCTCTAAAACGTCTAGTTTGCTGATTTATTGATGATAGCTATTTTGACAGATGTGAGACAACATCTCATTGTGGTTTTAATTTGCATTTCTCTGGAGATTAGTGATGTTGCACATCTTTTCACGTGGCCATGTGTATGTCCTCATTGGAGAAGTGTCTATTCAGGTCCTTTGCCCATTTTTAATTGTGTTGTTTGTTTTTTTCATTTCATGTCTTGCTGCTTTTTTAAAACCTCTTCATTCTTGTTCAGCCTTTTTTCATTCTGTTGCACTGTCTTGGAATATTTTTCTACATTGTCCTCCAGCTCACTGATCCTATCCTCTGCTTCCTCTAGCCTGCTGTTGGCTCCCTCTACTGTATTCTTCAATTCAGAAGTTGTATTCTTCATTTCCTCCTGGCTCTTACTGATAGTTTCTATGTCCTTTTTAATGCTGGTGCAGTTCTCTGTAAGTTCCGTGTAGCTTCCCTGGAGTTCTTTGTAGTTCCCCTAAAGTCGTTTGTAATTTTCTTTGAGCTCGTTGAGCTTATTGAGCTTCTCTATCATCATTATTTTGAATTTCATATCTGATAGTTTGCTTGCCTCTGTTTCATTTAGTGATATTTCTGGGGATTCCTCCTTTCCTTTTGGTGATGGACTGTTTCTTTTTCTCCCCATTTCAGGTTTCATTGTAATCCGATCAGACTGTGATCATCTGCCAAGCTAAGGAACTACTAGGCTGGAAGAATTGATTTAGTTGTAATCCTATCAATCTGTGATCCACCGGCCAGGCTCAGATGCAGCTTTGGGGGACGGACTGATTCAGTTGTAAATCAATGCATCAGCTACCAAATTCAGGCCCTGTTGGGCTAGACAGAGAGGTTCAATTGTAATCCAGTGGATCAGCTACTAGCTCAGGTGCTGCTTGGTAGGACAGATTCAGATGTAAATCAATGAATCTGTAATCAACTGCCAGGCTCAGGTGCCATTGGGCTAGGCAGCAAGGTCCAATTGTAATTCAATGACTCTGTGATTGGCCACCAGGCTCAGATGGCGCTGGGCTCAACGGAAAGATTCTATTATAAATCAATGAATCTGTGATCAGCTGCCAGGCTAAGGGGCCACTGGGCTCGACTGAAAGGTTCAGTTGTAATCCAATGAGTCTGTGATCAACTGTCAGGCCCAGGGGCCACTGGGCAGGACAAACCAACTCAGTTGTGAACCAGTGAATCCACAATCAGCCACCAGCCTCACTTGCCACTGTGCAGGGCTGACTGACTGACCCACCTATAAGTCAGAGAGTTTGTAATCAGCCGCCAGGCCCAGGCACTAATGGGCAAGAGCTATCTCTTCAGATGCCAATTATTTTATCTATACACATCAGACATGGCAGGGCAGGAGAGATTTATTTAGATGTATATCAAAGAATTGTGATCAGGCACCAGGCTCAGGCACCGCTGGGCGGGGCAGATTGCTCCCAGTGGGCGGGGCTACGAGGACCCTCATACGGAAGCTGCTTAGCGCAGTGCAGTCCCCCAAGGTGTGGGTGGTAAGTCAGCACCGGGTTCCCCACCGCCACCTCCCCACTTCTCTCCTCCAAGCCACCGCCACAAACTCTCCCTGTGCATCTCCAGGCCTCTCTGCCCTCCCTCTGCTGGAGCCCAGGGTAGGTGGGTGCCAACGTATTTTCGCTGTAGTCACCCTAGTAGTTCGTCTCCAGCCTCTCTCAGTCCAGCAAACTCCATAGCTTTCCACCCTTCTCAGCTGGATGCTGCCCTGCTCTCCACCTTGTTGCTATAGCTGGGACACCAGCTGGGGGACCAGAGCCCCCCCCTTCTCAGGTGGAGTCCCCGGCTCCGTTCCTTCGGCTGCTCCCTCTGGTTGGGGCCCAGCAGCCCTCTGGCATTTCCGGGATTCCTACCAGTCACGTGGTGATGAAGGGTCCTCTTCTGTTCTGTCTGTGGTTATAGGACTTTTTCCCAGCTGGTGTTCTGTTCGTCATTCCAGCTGACTTTTTCTCCAAAAAAGTAATTCCAGATGCGATCTGGGAGGAGATTGGTATAGCTCCACTTACTCTTCTACCAGCTTGACAGAACTTCCAGGAATTCTTAATATATTATGGGTATTAGTCATTCACTTTTTGGGTGTGTTGTGAACATTTTCTCCAGATGGTTTGTGGTGTCCGTGGCCATAGAGATGTTTTAATATTAATTTGCCACCAAATCTGGCAATCCCTTCCTTCCAGGTTCAACACTAATTATTGAACAATTTGAATTCGAAATACCACTTTTAGCATATATTGAATTAATATGTACGTCTGTTTCTCATTTCTTGTGTTTCTTCTTGTTTTGTTTGCTTTTTACCTTCTGGGGTTTTGTTTGTTACTTTCTTCGATTTTATTTTTATTGTGAAGTAGATTATATGTAAAACAACATAAAACTTAAGTATACAATTTCGTAAATGGTGGTGGAGTGAGCATATATATAGCTACCACTCATGGTAGAGAAAGGTCATCTCTATTCTGACCTTTACAGTAATAAATTTTCTTGCTTTTATTTTCAGTTTTATCACTTATGTTTGCAGAAATCAGTAGACAATATAGTAAATAATATAGTTCAGTTTTGCCTGTTTTAAAATTCCATATAATAGTTCCATATTATGTTCAATTTTTGTAACTTTTTACTAAATAACATATTTGTTGATTTTTTATTATTATATAATATTCCACATATGACTATACTTCTATTTATATATTCTGCTATTGAGTGACAATTGAGTATTTCCAACATTTATCAATTAAGAACAAAAATGAAATGAACATTCTTGAACATGTATTCTGATGCTCACAGATAACTAAATGATCAGAGTATATAAGTAAAAGTGAAAATTATAGGTCAAGGAATATGCTTATCATCAACTTCATTAAATAATGTTTTTCAGTGTTGATACCAATTTATATTTTCATCAGTGATGTATGCTCCTTACCTGGCTACCAATTAAGATGAATCTCTCTAAATTTTGTCTCTGGTGGATGTGTAATAGTATAATCTTGTGGTTTTAACTTGCAACTTCCATGGCTGCTGGTAGAGTTGAACTACTTTTCTTGTGTTTACAGATAGTTGGGTATTTTGTTTTTTTTCTAAGCAGTGTCTATTTAATTTTCTTGTCCATTTTTCTCTTGAATTATTGGCCTTTTGCTCATTGATCTATGCCTTCTTTGTTTTGGATTCTAATCCTTTGGTGGTTATTTGTGTTACAAATGTCTTCCCCTTTTCTATGGCTTATCTTTTCATTATTTTCACACATTTCAGGCATTTGATTAACAGGAGTTCTTAATTTTCATGTGGTCAACTTCATTAATCTTATCTTCTCTTTTGTGTTTAGTTCTTTCAGTAAAAAATTCTTTTACCTCAAGATATATTCCCATATACTCTTCTGGAAGCTTTGGAGTTTCACCATTCACATTTAAGTCTTTAATCTATTTAGATTTGTGTGTGTGTGTGTGTGTGTATGGCATGAACAGATATCTAATTTTTATTTTCACGTAAGGATAGCCAATTGTGCCAGCATCTTTTATTATATTGTTTTCCCACTGGTTAAAATGTCTTCTCTGTTTTCAAGCTTATCCAAATGTGCATGAGTCCTTCTGAGCTCCCTATCCTTTCCACCTGTTTATTTGGCTATTCCTTCACCAATACCATTGTAGGTGCTATTGAAATTCTTTATGATTGTTTTGTTTTCTTTGTAGTTCCTAATGATCTGCCTCATCCACTGGAAGAACCAGTCCTTCCACTATCAGCTTTATCTTTATGAGAATTCTGGCTCTTTTTGTCTTGGATATACTATATAAATTTTAGAAGCAACTTATCAATTTCCCTTAAAAGTGTAGTCTCCTTTGTTCAATTAATCTATTTTATGTTCCTTGTCAGTATCACACTATTTTAGTGACCATAGATCTTGAGTATCTTTTGCAATCTATATAGCAAGCTGCCCCCATTCTTCTAAAATTCATTTGGCTATTCTGATACAGGTAAGCCCTATACAACACAGGTTCCTAAAAAAATGCCATGTTATGTGAGTCCATCTTATACAAAACAAAGAACTAGTACAAAAAGGGGGGTTAGTTTCCAAAAAGACATACTATTGTATTTTTGTAATTTAGAGAAATATATTTATTAAAGCAATTTTCACCAAAAGTATAACATATTAATGTGTATTAAATAATGTTTTATTCCTCATCACTACTAAGTACCATTAACACAGGGTGCTTTTTGACAAGGTATCTTCATCCTCTGAACTTTCTCTAGCATTATCTTGACTTTTATCCTGTACTTTTTGCAAAAAAATCTGTTACTATTTAATCCTCCATGAACAAAATGGATTTAAAATTCTAATACATTTTAAAATTCTGCAGGCAAATTTGATATGACATCCAGTCTCAAATGAAAAACTTCAAATGACATCTCTTTTGCTCTTAAAAGCTCTTATTATGCTCCATGCTGTTTTGGGGATTTCTCTTAATTCTCAAACCATGTTAGAGTGAAAAGTGTGTTCTAGGGTGCTATGTTGTAGGACGGTTTTCCTCAGTTTTTGAACCATGTTAGAGAAAAACTATGTTATAGAAGCACGGTGTTGTATGGGAGTTACCTGTACTTCTCTTCTTTTTGAAGTAGTCAATGATGGTCCATGAAAATTATTCTTGGATTTTTTTTTTATTTTATTGTTGTTGTATTACATCCATCCCCTTTTTATTCTTGGATTTTTTAACAATTGATTTTAATTTGTAGATTTATTGTGCCCTAACTGACACTTTCATAATGTAATCTTCCTATTCAGTTTGTTTTTTAAAACATCCATTGGTATAGTTTTATAGTTTTCTTTTTTTAAGATTTAATTTCATTATTTCTAGAAAGAGGGGAAGGGAGAGAGGCAGAGAGGGAGAGAGAAATCAATGTATGGTTGCATTTCACCTGCCTCCAGCCACAGACCTGACTGGAGACTTGATTTGCAACCTGGTTATGTGCCCTGGCTGGGGAATCGAACCTGTGACCTTTGGGTTCACAGGCCGGCACCTTATCCACTGTGCTACCAGCCAGGGCTATGGTTTACTTTATATACATCTTGCATATTAAGAAGTATAAATGAACAGAACCAAGTATATGAATGCAATGAATAGGCCTTCAGTGGTCAGGGGGAAAGGGGTTGGGGGGAG
>PVIW01008893.1:0-56584 GCA_004026585.1 Noctilio leporinus
CCCTTTGCAACAACATGGGTGGAACTGGAGAGTATTATGCTTAGTGAAATAAGCCAGTCAGTGAAGGACAAATATCATATGATCTCACCCATTACGGGACAATAATGAGCAAAACTAACAACAAGCAAAACAGAACCAAGTATATGAATACAAGGAATAGGCCTTCAGTGGTCAGGGGGAATGGGGTTGGGGGGAGGGGTGAGGCAGAGGCAAAGAAGGGGAGCAGCTTAGACAAGTACCTAGTATAAAGGAACCATGGACATGGACAACAGGTGGGATTGACTTTGTGGGGAATGGGTGGGTGGGGAGTGGGACAGAGGGGAGCAAGAAGGGGATGGATGTAATACAACAACAATAAAATTAAAAAAAAAAAAAAGGTATAACTGGTTTGAGAA
Source organism: Noctilio leporinus (assembly GCA_004026585.1). NCBI lineage: Eukaryota > Metazoa > Chordata > Mammalia > Chiroptera > Noctilionidae > Noctilio > Noctilio leporinus. The sequence goes on from PVIW01008893.1 coordinate 396, forward strand.
GTGCCACAAGAACATATCGGTGTACCTACCTGTCCCCTTGCTTCAGAGCTGTCCAGATTAGTGACAGTCTCACAGTGAGTGAGTGCTCTCCCCTGAGGAAGATTGTGCGCTTCAACATGCTCAAGGTCACCAAAGCTGCTGGCACCAAGAAGCAGTTCCGGAAGTTCTGAAAATGGATACATGGCCACACCCCAAAAGGAAATAATTTCCTCAGTCAAAAAAGAAAAAAATATCTTGGAAGGAGACATCAGGAAAAATCTTCAGGACACTGGACTTGGCCAACTATTTTTTTGGATGTGACCCCAAAAGCGCAGATAACAAAAGGAAATAAACTGGAGCTCATCAAAAAGAAAAACTGAAGAAAAAAAATGAAAGAAAAACTTTTATCTTATTCCCTGACTTGCCTGAGTGAGGCGCAGAGGCCCCGCCTCAGTGCCCTTTGCATGTCCCACTTGGGAGGCCCGGTCCAACAACATGCCCCCAGCAGCCGCCTCCAAAACTGCTCAGGAAGGGAAAGACCCACACTGTCCCATCTTGTAACTTTAGGGCACAACTCAGGGCCTCATAGAAGGTGCTTAATAAATATAAAATAAACCAAACTATGACCTAAAAATGGCATACTATAGAAGTATGATGAGTCTTAAATATGCTGCTTTGATACATAAAATTTTAGAAAAACAATTTTAAAGGCAGATGTTACATTTTTCCCTCTGATTCTAAGCTGACATACGAGTACGAGTTCTGGCCCGAAAGTATCAGCCGCGTAAACTCTTTCAGCTATATTGACATTGGCTCAATTTTTTCAGGACAGACCTCATACACCTCTGTCATACACCCAGGCTGTAACTATTCATCCAGCTGTTTTGGATCAGCCAAGCAGCAGTCAGCACCCCAAGTTCAAGCCACAGACAAGGGAGTATTAGTGCAGAAAATGCTGTCCATTTATTCCTAAAGGGCAAGCCCGAGGTTCAGCAAAACTCTCCACTTCCTCTTAGACTCGCTACTAGTTGAGGGATCTCTCCCACCTTGCAAGTCTAGGAAGCCAAAGAGCGCCAGCACCTTGGAAAGGGGGATACAACGAGGGGTGAGGACAAGATCCAAACCCCTCACTCTGTGTTCCGCATACATGACCCAGTGTGTCTCCCTGGGGAACGGTGAATGCGTAGGTCAACTGTGTCCAGAACTATAGCACAGGTGATCGTGCTGCAGCTTGTGGGGAGAATGGAGACGGGAGGAAGAGGGCAGGGTTATATTCTGCATGCTCTCTCTCGTACACCGCAGTGTAGGAGTTGTGGATCTGCTTATACGTAAGGATTTGTTAAGCCTTTATGTAACTAAACACAGAGGCCTTTAGCCTGCACCCAGAGCTCCCTGGCTTACAGCCCAACTTATCATAGCCTAGGGCCACTTTACTACCAAACCCTTACCCTGGGGAATTCTTGCCACACAGACATCTTTTTTTCCCCTCACCCAAGAATATGCTTTTATTGATTTTAGAGCAAGGGGATGGGAGAGACAGAGAAACAGTGATCAGTTGCTTCCCATATGTGCCCTGACTGGGAATCAAACTCACCACCTTTAAGTGTATGGGATGATACTCCAACTGAGGCCAGACATATCTTCCTTTATACAACTTGCTCTTACCCGACCCTCTTGACCCAGTATCTGCTGTCCTTGGGGAGTAAGAGTTCCATAGGTAAGAATGGAAGAGCTTTGAGGGCCCTTAGAAGTCCCTCAGTCCTATTCTCACAGTACAGATACAGAAGCTAAAACCCAGAGAGGTCAGCAAGTTTTCCACGGAGACACAGCCAAACAGTGGACTATCCAGCAGTGGAACCCAATACTCTTGGTTCCACACTCTTTTCACACAACCACACCACTTCTTTTCTGACAGAGTTAACAGCAGTTCACGTGTTTTGTGGGCATACTGTGTCTGAGTACTGCAGCAGCTCACTTAATCCTCATAACAAGCTGATGAGATACTTACAGATGAATAGCCTAAGGACAAAGAAACACATGCTCTACCTATTCCCTATCTGTGATGTGAAAACAGGGGCCAGACGCCACAAAGGCCCAGCAATGAGATCCAAGTGTTGTCATCTGAGAGACAGGGTTGTGGTGCCCAAGAACTCTGGGAAGGAATGTAAATCTACCAGGCACACCTTAGTGTGAATTAATCATAGGATTTTCCTTAAAATCTACCTGAAATCTGATGCACAGAAGAAAGGAAGCTTTACTTGAGAGGAGGGGTGGAAGGGAAGGGAAGATAAGAAATATTGGAAACCAAGGAGCTGGGACACTTGGAAGTGGAGGGTGGAGAGATGAAAAGAAAAATAAAGCAGGCAGTTAGTTTGAAGACCCTAGAGTTGAGTACTATGCCCCACAGTCACCCATATCCACCCCCTACGTCCTGGATTCAGATTCTTAGGACTCTGATGAGGCCTATTAACCTCCAAAGCAGAAACACACACACACACACACAGGAAAGAAGAGCAGGCCATCAGGACTAAAGGGTGACAGGAACAGAGACATCCAGCCACAGGGCCCAGTATTTTCCCATCAACCTTTTGCCTTCTCTTGCGGGATGAAGAGGCCATCAGGCACCTGTCTTGCAGGCCTGCAGAACACTATGACAACAGCCCCACTTTCTGCTAAATAGTCAGTCACAAACCAGGACAGCCAGGCAGGGAGTATCTGCCCACTAGCCCCTGTGCTGCCCCACAAACCATTCCATGCCCCCTGCTCTGACTGGCTCCATCTCCCCTGAAGTCTCAGTTGCCTCTTTCTTCCTCCTAGCCCACTCCCCAGCCTTAGCCCCCTGGCTTTCCCTCACTCTACCCCACGGGAATGAAATGGCACCAGTGGGAAAGTCACGTGTACCTGCATCACTAATTTGGGGCTGAGGAGAAAATGACAGAGGCCATGGGCTGAAACCAGATTTCAGGATTACCTCTGATAACAGTCACCCAGGCTCTGGACCTCACATTGCCTTGAACTCTGGCCTCACCCCCAGCTCCCAACCACCTCCCATCACCAGGGCCCTGAAAAACAAAGGACTGATGATACAACGTGTCCCATCTCCAGTTCCAAAGTCCTCGGAAGAACCCAACCTTACTTATCCATCTTCATGTTCCAACAGCCCAGTCCTTGACCTCCTGAACCCCAAGTCTGGCTTACAGAATGGCGGTTATGAAAGCCCGAAGATAGCAACCAGGGAGATAAAGGGTGGAGGGAGGCGAGGAGGCAGGAACAAATGGCTTGTTGGAAGGGGCGTGCTTTTGGGAGGCCAGAGACAGTCCGGGGTAATGGCGCTCTGATCACCGCCTCTGATGAGCTGTTAAGAATAATTTCCCTCTCATTCAGAGGGGAGCTCTGAAAGCTCAAGGATAAAGAGCAATTTAAAAACATCATCATTTTTCCCTTGTCTAAGTGCCTGTCGTTCTGATTTTCCACTTCCCTTCACCCAATCTCTCTCTTTCTCTGTTTCTTCCTTCGGCTCAAAACTGGCCATTATGTGGATTGAAGTGTAGTTGGGGAGAATTTAAACTTGTTGAATACAGTTTTCCCCTCCCTGTTCTTTCTTCTTTAAACAAGGAAAATTCCATTCCTGAAGCAGGCTCAATGGTGTTGTTTTATTTGCAGGTGGTCCTTAACAAGGTTTTCTGGGGTTCAGTTACATTCTATTCAAGTGTGGTCTTCAATGAGGCTCCCTACGAGTCAGTTGCCCTGTTAAGAGAAGGCAGAAACAGGAAGACAGGCTGACGTGGAAGGATGCCTTGAAGGCAAGAGGCTGAGATTTTTGGCTTCAGGACTGGCACGGTCTCTGCATGGGTACAAAAAGCCCCAAGTGCCTTCGCATAACCAGTATAAGCTACTTGTTGTGACCTCTGAGAATCAAACTCCTGCAATGTGTAGCAAAACCTGAAGGGAACACTTGTGCCACCCATGCTGCCTTTCTTCCTTCACCCACTGGGTCCCTCCCGCCACGGTCTTCAACTGGGATGCCTGAGGGAGACAAGGTTAGGCTGCGGGCATTAACAAGGGTCTTGGTGTTTGAGAAACAGCTCCCAAAGTTGGTCAGTCCCAGGAGGTAGGCCACAGATCCTGGCTGAGAGGTGGACAGGGCACATGTGCTGGGGGAGAGGCATGACACAGGACCTAGGAATAAGCAGCAATGAAGGAAGAAAGACACAGTTTGTGCATGTCACCTGCCTTTTGCCCAGAAAACAGTGCTGCTGGTGGGGATGCCTGGAGGAACAGACTCATAGGGACGTCAGAACTAGAAGGACCCTTGGGAATTGCTGACCTTAGTCTAGACCATCTCTTGGACACTAGCCTAAAAGCTGACCTCAGAGCCTGAGGAGTCCCACTGGAAGCTTCCATAGAAGATGTCCTTGTTGAAAACCACAAATCTAGTCCAAACCAGCATTACAGGAAGCCAATGAAGACACAAAGGAGCAAGGTACTCATCCACTGTCACATCTGCACCTCGGGTCTCTGTGTGTCCCCACATGTCATCTCAGTGGCTCCTTCCTGAGGCAAGGTTATCATTGTTTCCCCACCGTTTGGCCAGTGGGAACCTGAAGCTCAGAGTGCGGAAGCGGTTTGTCCAAGGGGATGTAATAAGGTAGCTTCACCCACATTACACTCAGAATGACTTTGGCAAGTCTGCAACACAACCACCAAAGCCCTCATAGCATGGCGACAGCTCTGTGGGTCCCACCCACTGACCCCCTTACTCCCATCTCACTCAGTTATGCTCTTTCCCACATACATGGTCAGCACTAAACACATCCCAAGTTGTTGCACTCTTCCCTCTGCCTCTCCTGCCCTGCAGCCCAGAGCCTTCAGGTTAACCGGGGACCCCAAAGCAGATACAGAAATTCCATGATGTAGGTGTGTGGCTCTGTGCTTATTTTCAGGCTAAATTCTTCCATTTCTACATTCTCTGAGCATCTCATGCATAAGGCCCTTACAGGAATAGAAAACAGAAAAACATAATACACTTATGCACATAACTACATGGACAGTGACAACTAGTTTACATGTGTGCATGACAGAAAAACTTAGAGGGGAGGTAGGGAGGAATAGGGAGGGAGGGAGGAGGGAGAGAGAGAAGAAAAGAGAGTGGAAGGGAGAAATTTCAGAGGATTTGACTTCAGGCCCTGGAAGGTTGGGCCCCAGAAGGTGGGCCCCCCCGGCTGAGGACCTTGAAACTGGACTCTGGGAAAGCCATGTGGAGGAGGCAGCATTTAATCCAGGCCTTAAAGAATGAACAAAAATTGGCTGTGTGGAGATTGGGGCAAGGGAAGAACATTTTGGATGAAAGAACTGAGGGAAAGCAAGGAGGAGGGGGAAAATCGTTGCATATTTAAAGAAAAGCAACTTGCCAAATGTGGCTGGTATTCAGGAGTTTTAAGAGTACAAGGAATAGAGTCCTGGCTGGCGGTACAATGGATAAGGTGTCAGCCTGTGAACCCAAAGGTTGCAGGTTCGATTCCCTAGTCAGGGCACATAACCAGGTTGCAAGCCAGCTCTCCAGCCAGGTCCGAAGCTGGAGGCAGGTGAAAGGCAACCATACATGGATGTCTCTCTACCTCTCTGCCTCTCTCCCTTTCCCTCTCTCTAAAAATAATAAATAAAACCTTTTAAAAATTAAAACAATTTAAAAAATAAATGAGTACAAGGAATAGCAATAGAAAAGCAATTTGGTATCAGAGTTAGGCTAAAGAGTTCGGACTGTATTCTTCTTTAAATTTTTTTTAAAGATTTTATTTATTTACTTTTAGAGAGAGGAAGGGAGAAAAAGGGGGAGAGAAACATCAGTTGCCTCTTGTGTGCCCCCAAATGGGGACCTGGCCCACAACCCAGGCCTGTGCCCCGAACCAGGAATGGTACAGGTGACCTTTGGTTTTTCAGGTTGGTGCTCAGTCCACTGAGCCGCACCAGCCAGGGACCGGACTACATTCTGTAAGCAATGTGGGGCTGTTGACACTATCAGATATGTTTTAACAAAGGAAGTAATACCATCAGATTTGTTTTAAAAAGATTACTCTAGTCATTGTCCAGGTGAGAGATAACGAGAACTCCAGGGAGAAGATGGGGGAGGGGTGAAAGGAAGCATTTTCCATCAGCAATAGCGTTTTGGAAAAACTTGCATGAGCTCCACAACATCACTGCCACATAAAGATATATTACAAAATAAGGAGCTCTCCCACATCCATAGCAAAATGCAAACGAGCCACAGACAAAGAATCTGAAAAGACAATTTGCAGAAAAAGAAATATTTTCATATTCTCAGCCTCTATAGTAGTAAGGAAAATGCAAGTACTCAAAATGCCATATTTCATTCATAAGATGTACACAAATTAAAAGACGACTTGATGAATGTATAGAGAAATGAACAGATGGTTGTGATACAGCACATATGGGGCTGTCCCGAAAGTATCCAGCCAATGTCAATATAATTAAAAGTTTATGCACCCGATACTTTCAGGACAGATCTTGTATAGATCATTGTTAATGATAGAATGCAAGTAGTGGATTTATTGGTGTTTTCTACACAATTCTTTCAACTTTTCTGTCTGCATGCAATGTCCATAATAAAATGTTGGTGGATAACTCTCTAGCTGGTGGCACAGTGGATAAGCTGCCAGCCTGCGAACCCAAAAGTCACTGGTTCGATTCCCAGCCAGGGCACATAACCAGGTTGCAAGCCAGGTCTCCAGCCAGGTCCATAGCTGGAGGCAGGTAAAAGGCAACCACTGATGTCACTGAGGTGACACTGATGTCTCTTTCCCTCTCTGCCTCTCTCCCTTCCCTTCCCTTTTCTCTAAAAATAATAAAATAAAATCTTTTTTAAAATGTTGGGGGATGGAAGAATTTTAAACCATAGCCCTTTTGGCACAGTAATCCCATTTCTAGGAATCTGCCTTACAGAAATAGGTGCTCACATGCATGAGGATAATGAATACCCAAGGCGATATGTTGATACCCTTTGTGTTACAGAGAAGAATCGGAAGCCACTTAGTTGCCCAGATGTTAAGGGCAGAGCCATTGCCACTGGAAATCAAAGAAGGAAGTGCTGGTGGAAGAGGGAAAGAAAGAAAAGAGAAAGAGGAGTCTGAGAAAGGAAAATAGATCAAATAATTTCAGCTCAATGACACTCCTACTAATCCTCCATTACCAAGGACAGGCGCCCTGACATGAAGAGAGAGAAATCACGTTCCAAAGGCAAAAACAGGCAGCAACAAAAGCCCCTGTTGCAGAAACCACTAAGTGGGGAGAACTATAGAGACTACCTTGGGTCCCTTCCCCTCTCCACCTCACGAAGCTGCCCAGTACAAAGGCTTCTGTCTTGTTTTGTTTTTCTTTTAAACCCTCACTTCAAAGTAGATCCCCGCCTTATTACTTCAATTCTGGACAGTCTTTTGGTCTAAAGTGGATGGATTCAACCGTGGAGGATCCAGTCATGATCTCTCATAGGACTTTAGAGCTAAGAAGGCCTGCAGAATTACTGAGACCAACCTCCCTGACTCCCATGTTACCAGCAAAAAACAGGCTCAGAGAAAGGGAGGACCTTGAGAGAACCCAAGTCTCTTGATTCGCAGGCCAAGATTCTTTCCATCTTGCAGTGAGATTGTCTGGGCTTATCCAGTATCACCAGTTTCACCTCAGAAACATGGGTCCACTCTTGGTCACACTGGTGGTCTCCAAACTGTCTTTCCAAATAGGGTTCACCATTAAGTCAGGTCACATGATCTAAAAAGACTTGGCCTTCCTCTGCCCTTTCCCAACCCTGCACTATGCTCTCTGTCCATCAGCCTCAGACAGCCAGTGAGGGTTACACACAATCCACTGGCCACTTCCTCTACCTTCCCTCTGCAGCCAACCAGGCCAGCCACCCTGGCTCCTAGCAAAAGGCCAGGCCCATCGTGGTTCATTGGCAGCTCTCTCACGGATGGGCCACCCCAGGCTATGGTGTTTGTTTTCCACTGGCATTGGGAGATACTCCCTACCATGACCAGGCCATTTGCTCAAGTTCCCCAGTGTGGATGTACTACCATTCCTAGAACATCTGAACAGAAGAGAGATTGGTAATTAACAGGAGCAAGTCTAGAATGCCTAGGTCTGATATTCAAAGACTCCCTTTGCAACCTCAATGTTTATTTTCCTTTTTCGGCTCAGCAGTCGCACTAGCCATTAGCCATCCTCTGCCTAGCCAGCACCTCATTTCCTCCATGATGGCGCACGTGTTGCACACATGTTACCCATGTGCCCAGCAGAGCTCTCTCCCAGCCTCTGCTGTCCTGCTGTTAGTTTAAACCCTACTCAGAGCCCTTCAAGGCCCACCACAAATGCTTCTTGAGGACTCGCCCAAACCAGAATTGCTCATCTAATATCAAGAAGCCTTCAAGTTGCAGGCTTCAGGAGGTGGCTGAGCCTCAGTGACCAGCTGGGATTAGAACCCAAGGCTCCCAAACTTTTAGTCCACTGTATTTTTTTTCACTACCCAACATGGCTTCTGCCTTATCTCCACTGTCCCCAAAGCACCTTTTTCCTTTGTAATAAGGCATCTTGTCCACAGACTTGAAGGTCCCTAAGGGTCACTAAGAGCCTCTATTATCCAGTCCTCTCTGTCCTAATTTGTAGCAGCTCAGCACAATGTACCACAGTAGCAGATGCTCGGCACTTTTGCACAACAGGCCAGGGCGGTTGCCTTGGTAGTGACCAGAGCAATGCAGCTGCCTCAGGAAAATTCAAGCCCTGGCAGAGGGGCTCTGAAGTACTTTCCCCTTTGGAGACCTTGGCTGTTCAGAAACACCGCTACCATTAAAAGCCTCTGCTAGTTGAACAGACATTAGAGGCACAACTTAGCCAACAAAAGAAAGGAGCAGCATTTTGCTTCCCCTGCATGGGTCCAGTCCCAGTCTCAAGATGTGACAGAGCTTCGACCGTATTATTTCCCATAAATACGAGCGTGTAAGAAACCAAAGCCTAGTTTGTTTATTATTGCTAGTCAAAGGGATCTTTTGAGATAACCCAGTGATGTTCAACTTCCTGAGTTTACATACAGATGGGGGCCTGAGGATCAGAAAGATGCTAGGACTTATCTTAAGTCACAACAGGAGTGGGTGACAGAATCTCTTAATTCCTGGGGCAATTTCCTGAAATTGAAATCTCTCAATTTCAGCTCCACCAGATCCACAGGTGGTTGTCAGCAACCTCATCTGAACCTGAGATCAGAGACAGCTGAAGCCTAGATGGATACACTTTCTCCTTTCACAAGGGGGCGTATTTTTTTGTTTCAAACATCCTGTCCTTGACTACACATATGTACAGACCTATTTACACACACACACACACACACACACACACACACACACACACACGCTCATCCCCTTCTCAAAGGAAGGTGCCTCCAGCTGCCCACATTGAACTAATCCAACCTTCCCTCTAGGTATGTAGCTGAAACAATTATCCTGGAGTTAAGTGTGCATTTCTGCTAACTTGGTAGTTATGCAGAGAGGCCACTGTCGCAGGCTGCCTAAGTATAACCATCCCTTGCTAAGCCTGAGCATTCAGTAGAGAATCGTAGCATGGGTACAGTGAGGAGTCTGGACCTGGGATCCCCTCGGTTCCCGGGTTCTAGCTTCTCTCTTTTTTTTTTCTTTTTAAAAAATATTTTATTATTTTTAGAGAGAGGGTAAGGGAGAGAGGCAGAGAGGGAGAGAGACATCCATGTATGGTTGCCTTTCACCTGCCTCCAGCTACGGACCTGGCTGGGGACCTGGCTGGAGAGCTGGCTTGCAACCTGGTTATGTGCCCTGACTAGGGAATCGAACCTGCAACCTTTGGGTTTGCAGGCCGGCCCCTTATCCACTGCGCCACCAGCCAGGGCTGAGCTTCTCTTAAAATAAGTCCCTGATCCCTTAATTTGGGATTATGAAAGCTCGGGGTCTGAAAAGCCCTGTTAGTCACACAATACGAAGCCCCACATGAGGCCTGAATATCTCCCACAATACAGCAGTCAGGTGGTTCTTCAAGGTGTTTTCTGCAGGTCTGCAAGTGACTCAGGAGGCATCCTGATCATTCCATTTTATCATTAAACAGATCCAAATCACGTGCCCGTGCGAAATGTTACGTGGGATGGATAATTAACATCAAGTACTTAGTAAAATGCCTGGTCCATGGTAAAAACAGTCCTATTACAACGTGCTTCCTTATTGGCAAGCTGAATTCTGCCTCCTGGTGGATTCCACCCTGTTGAATTCCTACCCATCTTGGGCTTTCCTTTCCGGGGCCACACACGGCAAACATCCTTATTTTCCACATGACAGCTTTGCAGACTTCGGAAGAGAGCACCCCTGCCCAGCTTCCCTTCCCTAATCATGATTCACCACCAGACTACCCTCCACCCAGCCGACCTCCTATCCCTGCAGAGAGGTAGCTTAATGTTGGCCTTCATTTCACAAAATCGTGACATTTGTCACCAGAGGCTGTTTGCTTGGTCTCTGTCTGGAGAGTTGGCCCAACAGAGTTACACTTACCCCGTGGCTCCAAGCCCCTTCGAGCGGCGAGCAGAGCTTCTTCACGCCACGGGGCAGCTAAGTGCCGAGGAGTCTGGAGGTGGAGGCTGGGGCGGTCCCAGCACCCGCCAGCTTTCTGGTGCCATTCCTAGCTTCCCTACCCGCTGTCTTTGGCTCCCCACCTCCCCCGCGCCCTGTCTTCCCCATTTGGCCTTCCCATCCCCAGGGAGAGACGGTTGAGGAAGGGGTCAGGTTTTGCCCCGCATCCTTAAATCCATAAGCTCACTTAGTGACTCATGCAAACTGGCTGCTGCTCCGTGGATCTCGCCCAGCAGGCGCCTCCGCTCAACCCCCTACTGTAGCCTGCGTGCCCCGGGAGTCCCAGCCAGGCTCCTGAGGAGCTCCTGCCTGTCACTTTCCCCAAGCTGGTAGCAAAATTGGGCCGTTCCGCAGACAGTACAGACACGGGGTCCACAGGGAGCGGGCAGCATAGTTACCTTACCAGCGGAGAGGGGCAGGGCTCCGTCAGATGAGTAACCCGGCCAGTGGGGGAGTCGCACTTCGGCTGCGCTCTCGATCGGCCACGCTGTACCACGCGGCGGTCGCGGCCAGGGGTGGCAGGCTGGCTGGAGGTCCCGCGTCCGGCGCAGCCTGCAGCGGGAAGAACCCACCGACTAGCGTCCGGCGGCTGAAGCAGCGGATCGCCGCGGGCCGCCGCCTTGCCAGACCGAGCGAGGGAGCCGCCGGATGTTCGTATCGCTCCTGGCACCCAGCCGCGCCTCGCGGGGTCGCGGTCGTCCCCGGCAGGTTACGGGCGCGCCCAGGAGCGCTGGCGGAGGTGCGCCGGGCGCCAGCTAGGGTCCCAGGAGGCCTTCATTCAACCAAACTGCTCCCCCGCCGCTGTGTGCACCTCGCCAGCGACTGGCTGTCGGGGCGGCTGGTTCTTTGGGTCACAATTGGCGGAAGATGGAGCCGAAGAGGCCAGGGAAGGGGGTGGTGGGTGGGGGCTGCGGGGGAGGGGCCCCAACTCTGAAGTTCAGATCGGAACTCCGCAGCCGGCCAGGAGGACGCTGGCCGAAGGCCAAGGCGCACTCCCTCCAGCGCTCCCAGGAGGCGGACTTCTGCGACCTCGCTACGCTAACTCCCGGGGCTGGAGGCGCCCAGCAGCCGCAGCTCGAACCTGCGGCGCTCTAATCCTTCGCACCCGGCCTCCCGCTGCCGGCTCTGACTCGTAAACCAAACATCTCATCAGCCTAATTGCGGAGTTCCGGGGACCAAAGTGCCGGGACCGCGGGGAAAGGGGGCCTTACCCTCAGCAGGCAGCGCGAAAGGGCTACCTGCGCGCACCACCACCTGGGCGCCTGGGCGCCGCGCCACACCCTCGCCTCCTGACCCCGCCTCGGGCCCGGGGGAAGCCTAGCGGGCAGGCGAGGTCAGCGAGGGTGCGGCCAGCTGTGTGCAACCTTTTTCTAGAGCCTCTCAACCCATTTCTCGAAGTTTCTCGGGGACCGTGACACCCTCCGGAGAGCAATTTCCGTCATATTAATCTCAGTGTACGTTTTTAACACCCACCCCCTTTTATTAGCTGTGTAATCACGTTTCCAACCAACAAACCTGTGGCACTCGGAAAAAAACAATCAAAAAAACAGAACGTTAGAGAGGGATGGGCCCAAGACTTGAATGATGCTTTTCCTCAGCTCCCACCAGTTGCGCATGAAGACGAAAGAGCCTTGCCTACTCAAAATCATGCCTCCTGGCTGGCATACCCTGCACGGAAGCCCTTGCTTGGCAGGGGGGGGGGGGCTGATTAGAATTTTCCAGGACTTAAAGACACACCTGTTTTTACTTATGTTTTTACACTTTCTTGTTATTGTTGACGTTATTACAGATGTCCCCACTTTCCCTTCTTTCCACTACTCCACCCAGGCCCCGCCCTCACCCCAGGACCATCACCACCGTGTTCTGTGTCTGTGGGTCATGCATACATGTTCTTTGGCTAATCCTTCCCCTTCTTTTATTCAGTCCCCCTTCCCCCTCCCCTCAGACAGCTGTCCATCTGGTCCATGTGTCCATGCCTCTGTTTCTATTTTGTCCCTCAGTTTATTTTGCGCATGAGATTCCAAACGTGAGATGATATGGCATTTGTCTTTCTCTGGCTGGCAACTATACTAATAAATCTGTATAACATGCCAGGGTAAAAACGCAGGAATCGCTTCAGTATTCTAAAACTGTCTGTTTAATGGAGGCAGCGATACGAGGCAGTGCTGCCCTGGAACAAGTTCCTCGAAATTCTTCCAGAAGGCAGAAAAGCCATCCTCCATGATAAATGAATGGACAGAACAATGTATCCTGTAAAGCTGCCATGGAGTTGCCAGGTGGGTCCTGATTGCAGGACAGCCTGTTAGCTGCATACAGAAGCTCCATCTGAGGCTTCCAGTTCCATCCCACTCCCCCTACTCCTGGCCCACCTGTTGCTGCCTCCTGCCGCTCCTGGTCTTATCAGCAAGGTGTGCAGCTGACCAGAGACTGAGAGGACCTGCCACCTCCAAACCGACAGGCAAACCTTAGAGACTCAGGATCCTTAAGCTGTCAAATGACCATAATAAGACCTACTTCACAGTATTTCGGAAAAGATTCAATGGGGTGACCTGGGTGTGCCCAGCCCCTAATCAGAGCTCTGCAAGGGTTTGTTTTTCCTGCCCCTCCCACAATGAAAGAACGACAGTGAGTCCCCTATGGTCATGCAGGGCCCAGTTACCCTCCATCAAGGCGGAGTCAGGTCACCAACGGTCAGTCGTGCTCTGAGGGAAAGAGCACGGCCTCCTGACTTAGAGCAGGCCCCTTGACTCTTCCAAAGAGCCTCCTCAGATAAGAGGCTTTCAAAACAAGGCACATTTCTGATAAATGATCAAGAATGCATATTTTCTTTGCTATAATTACTCCCTTTCTTAATACTCACCGTGATGATACTGATAATAACTGTAGTAATAATCATGTTTGCGCTAAGTAACAAGCCTTTGCAATGGGAAAGGACACAGAGGCAGATGCAGGAAGATGACATTTTTCTGAGATAAGCTTTCCTAGATTCCGCACATTGGGAAACATAATCCCAGACACTTTGATCACAAGACACAGCTCAAGAGGTCCTTCCCCAGCTGCTTGCCTCCCAACAGGCCCTCCCCATAAGAATTATTCCTGTGTTTCAAGTTTCCCAGGGCAAGACAGGGATTTGACAAGTAAACAAATATTCACTGGACACCTAGCCAGGAAGCCATGCTTGTTCACCCAGGAGATAAGGTAAATAAGCAACGGACAGTTTCTCCTCCCAGCATCTTCTGCCTCTCATTTTCCCAGAGACTATGGAAAACTGAACCGACATTTTGCAAGCAAATTCCCACTACACACTTTTCTTACTGTATCCCCAAGCCTTTGACCACCGATTTGTTAGTACCTGATGGTGGTCCACTGGTGTATGGACTTCTCTGGCTACATTCATCTAATAGAGTGGGCTTCTGTGTCTAATGAGCAGTTGAGCATGGTACTGCACAAGCCTTGGTCTTGTTTTTGAACTCCATATGGGCCAGCTGCTGTTATCAAGAGAAAAACCTGAGCCCTAGCTGTCATCTCGCACCCTACCGGCTGTACCTCAGGTCTGTGGCTGCATCTCATGCCTTCCATCAGCCTGAAATGTTTTGCCTCTGGTGGGAGGCTGAATAATGGCTTCCCAAAGATGTTCTCAACCTAATCCCTGGGTTGAGGGGACTTGTGGATATCTTACCTTGCATGACAAAGGGACTTTGCAGATGTGATTAAATTTAGGATCTTGAGCCCTGGCCAATGTGGCTCAGTGGATTGAGTACCAGCCTGCAAACCAAGGGGTCAAGGTTTGATTCCCCACCAGGGTACATGCCTGGGTTGCAGGCCAGAGGCAGCCGCATGTTGATGTTTCTCACCCTCTCTTTCTCCTGCCCTTCTTTTCTCCCTAAAAATTGAATAAATAAAATCTTCAAAAATATTTAGAATCTTGCGATGAGAGATGATCCTGGATTATCCAGGTGGGCCCTACATGCAATCGTATTTATCCTTACAAGAGGGAGCCATAAGGGGGTTTTCCACACACAAGGAAGACACCAATGTGAAGATGGAGCAGAGAAACATTTGAAGGTAGTGAGTGGCCCTGGAGGCTGGGCTGATGAGGCCACAAACCAAGGAATGATGACTGCCACCAGGAGCTCGAAAGAGGTAAGGAAGGGATTCTTCCCTGAGGCCCTGGGAAGGAACAGCCCTGTCGGCACCTCCATTTTCACCCTGCAAAGTAATTTTGAACTTCTGAACTCCAGGACTGTAAGAGAATAAATTAGTGCTGACTGAAGTCAATAACCATGGTATTTTGTTACAGCAGCCATGGAACGAGAATAAAGTTTTATCACACTCATATTTTTTAAAGATTTTATTAATTTATTTTTACAGAGAGGGGAAGGAAGGGAGAAAGAGAGGGAGAGAAACATCAATGTGTGGCTGCCTCTCTCACGCCCCCAGCTGGGGATCTGGCCCGCAATTTAGGCACATGCCCTGACTAGGAATTGAACTGGTGAACCTTAGGTTCACAGGCCAACACTCAATCCACTGAGCCACAGTCATGTTTAATTCTACTTCCTCTAATTTGTTGTCTGTGTCCTTGCTACAGCCGCCTACCAGATTTTGAACCATGATGCCCAGCAAAGAGCATTCAACAAATGCCTGCTTATTGGACAACTAATTAACTGAATGAACGAATAAATGAACTGATGCCACTCATCAGCAAAGTTGTCAGAGACATGGTACAGGAAGAGAGTGCTTAGCTCATTGTAACCCATATCTATGGCTGGTGTAGCTTAAGAGCTGTGCTCAGTTCAATTGGTGTGATTTTTCCTATACAATGAATAATACATTATGCAGTTTCTAACCATCTAAAGGATGTGACTTAGGCAGTGTAGTATGATAAAGAAGTTACTTAGAGCTTTGGTTTTAATCCCTAGCTCTGCTGTCAGGTCACTGGTGACCCTGGGTAAGTTATAGTTTAACTCAGAACCTCAGTTTTACTGTCAGTAGCATGAGATTTCTGGACCACCTGAAAGATCCCTTCCAACACTGCTCCTCGGTAGTTCTTCAAATTACACCACCTGCTCTGCCACTGTTTATATCTCCTTTAATTTTACACTTTGGTGGGGAGGGCTGCATCAGTGATGGTGAGAGTGTAAGCAGGAAGAAAAAGAAAATCAAGAAATGATGACTCTGGAAGAAAATCATCAGACCTTTTAATCTCCTTGAAAGGAGATGACGCACCCCCATGCACATGCAGATGTGTCTCTGTGTACTGCTTCTCTGGCCTTGGTTATTGAAATCACCGTACTATATGTTCTCACATCATCATCGTCCTCTGGTTTCATTGTCTCGCCAATGTCACAGTAACCATAGGGAAAGAAAAACAGCACTCCAGTTTTGGGTTTTCTAAAACACCCACCTCCAAACGTCTCTTATATCAGCAAAAATCTGCAATGGCTTTAGGAACAAGTAAAGTCTCAGATCCTTTGCGTGGCATTTGGGGCTTTCCATCATGTGGCCCCTGCCTTCCTTTATGAATCCATCATCCCCTGAGGTCTGTGCTTCAACTGGCATTGTCATCTCATTTCCAAACAAGCTGATTTTGCTATACTGTTCCTGCTACTTGGAAATCCCTCCCTGCCCCCATTACGCTCCTTTTCACCCACTAAGAAAATATATTTTTTAAGATTCTACTTATTTTTTAGAGACAGGAGAAGGGAGGGAGAAGAGGAAGAGAAACATCAATGTGTGGTTGCCTCTCACATGCGCCCAACTAGGGTAATAGCTGCAACCCAGGCATGTGCCCTGACCAGGGATTGAACCAGCAACCTTTTGGTCACAGGTCAGTGCTCAATCCACTCAGCTACACCAGTCAGGACTGTTAAGGAAATCTTAATACCACCTTCAAGGCTTAAGTCAAATGCTACTTCCTCCCTGACCCCATCAATAAGAATGAGGCAGCCTTCCCTTTTATCTTATTTGTACCCTATTTATTGATATATTTTCATCTCCATGCACACAGAGTAGAGTCTTGGTAAAAACTTATTAAGTAAATACACATAAATGAACCCCAAACATTCCATACTTAAAAGTGTTCCATGTGCAGTTCCTCACAATGTTCAACATGGAGTCTGGTGGTCCCATACACTGTTAAACAGAGAGCCACTCTATGACCTGCAGTTCCTCTCCTAGGATCATAGGAAAATCATTCATAATAGCTAAAAAGTGGGAAGCAAACAGCTGTCTATCAACTTATAAATGGATAAAAAGCTGCAGCATATCTATACAATGGAATATTATTCAGCCATAGAAAGGAATAAAATACTGATACTTGCTACTACATGGGTGAAGGTTAAAAATAGTATGCTAACTGAAGAAAGACAGAGGTGAAAGGGCACATAGTCTATGATTACATTTCTATGAAATAACCACAAGCGTACAATCTATAGAGGCAGAAAGACATTACATTAGTGATTGCCAGCAGCTGGCAGGGGGTGGGGGGGGGGTGGGGAGAAAGGAATGGGGATCAACTGCAAGTGGGTATGGAGTTTCTGTATGGAGTGTTGAAAATGTTTTGGAAGCAGATAATGGAGATGGTTGCACAACTCTGAATATACTAAATCCCACTGAATTGTGCAACATAAAAGAGTGAGCTTTATGGTATGTGAATTATATTATGCTGAGACCAGCATTCCAGGATGAGTCTCAATTTTACTAATAATTCTTACTTGTAGTCTTTTCTTTTTCATCCTGGGCCTACTGCTCATGATCTCATGAGTTAAAGAGAAGAATCTCTTTAACTCAGTGAAATGGCTCTCCAACAGCTCTCAGCTCCCAGTTTTCTTGGGAGCAGACTAAATGGTATTATTTGTGTAAGAGGAACACAGGGCCTCTTCTGGTCTTTCCTCTGTGTGAGGACAGCTGACCTATGACCCAGGCCTGTACTGGACACGATCTGCTGTCCAACAGACTCTCATCCAGAAATCTTTGGGTCCCTCCAAACAGTGGCTGCTCTGCCTAGCAAAAGTCCAAGCTATTCATCTTTATTTATTTGTTACTTACTCCCTACAGGGCCATGTGGAAGAGGCATGATGCCCCCTGCCAACACAATGCAGAGAGGTGGGGGGCTAGAGATGGAGGGCCAATGGGAGGAAGAGGTCCACAGAAGAGGTGGGAAGAAATCCTTGTCACTTTGAGCCCACTAGCCTGAGAGGGAGTGAAGGAGGGGGAAAATATGTCTTCTTTTGCTGGTGAAAGGAAAGCCATGGTGACTAGAGATCCCTTGGCTGGGCCCAATAACTCAGCCAAATTCATGAACCAATTATAAATACCAAATGCCTTTGACAGTATTGGGACGACTCCAGCAGCCACTGCCCTCTCCTTAGGCCCAAGAAGACCATGGGATTGGCACCTGAAAAATGGGTAATGTGCTAGTTACCTGAGAAATAAACTTCTACCTCTGCCTGTCCTCCCCGGCTGACCCTCACTGAAACACACACTTAGCATTGTGGGCTCTTTGGTTAATAACAAGTGGGTAATAGTCCCATCCATGTCACTTGCATCCCTGCCTTCTATACTTAGCCACATGTACCTGTGCAGTCAGGCCAAGCATTGCTCCTACATAGCTACGGAGGATGATTATTTACAGCTCTAAATGGACATTTTTGTTTGGTGAGACCCTTGGGCTGGAAGTCTGGGGAACTGAGTTGAAATCTTGGCCATGTCATTAAGTCATAATATAACCCTGGGAACAGCATTTTCTTTGCCTGGAACTCAGTTGCCCCACTCATTGTAAAATAAAGCAGAGCAAGGCACTCTCAATGTTTTTTTCCAAGTATGAAGTTCTTTGCACCCAAGAAAATAATTGTAGTAGGAAACATGAAAGTGAGATATTAAGAATTACTTTCCCACTGTGGCCAGATGCCTCAGTCCGTTGGAGAATCGTCCTGTACACCAAAAGTTGTTGGGTTCGATTCTCCTTTCATTTTTAGGCTTTGTTTATTTATTTATTTATTTTGAGGGAGAGAGGAAGGGAAGGAGAGAAATGTTGATTAGTTGCCTCTTGCATGCCTCCAACAGGGGCCTGGCTGGCAAACCAGCCATGTGTCCTGACTGGGAATCAAAAATGCAACCTGGTTTGAGGACAACTCCCAACCCACTGAGACACACCAGCCAGGGCTGCTTTCTTTGTTTTAATGGAAAGTACAAGTTAACCTCACCTTCTCTGCTCCAATCCAACTGTCCAGGGCCAGAGAGAAAACACAAACAAAACCAACCTTCATGCCCTGCTGTATCCTAAGAACAGGATTTTGGGAGCCTATGGAAAATTATTGCCTGGTCAGACCATCTGCACTTTCTCTCGTGTCTTTCTCTGCTGCTTTCCCATCTCGGGTCTGACTAGGTATTCTTTTCTTATTCTCACCCAAGGATATGTTTTCACTGCTTATTTTTAGAGAGAGAAAGGAAGGGACAGGGAAACATCAATGCGAGAGAGAAGCATCAATTGGTTGCCTCCCATACATGCCTGGATCAGGGATCTTATGCACTGGGACCAGGGATTGGAGTTGCTGAGACTAGGGATCGACCCACAATCTCAGCAGGTACCCTGACAAGGTATTGAACCCGCAACCTCTTGGTGTACTGGACGATGCTCCAACCAAATGGGCAACATATGGCCAGGGCTGAACAAATGTGGTCTGGGGAGTTGAGGGACAGAAGCCCAAGGCCCAGGCCTCAGGCATTTGTTCAAAGACTTTGGGGTAGATTCTAAGCCTAAGTCACTTTACTCTTCTTGCGCTACCAGTCACATCCCAGATGCTTCATGTTTAACTGTCATTCAGCTGCCACATAGATCAGACACTTCCCTGTTTGGACTATCACACTATCCTCTTGTCTCCCTGCCTCCTTCAGCCCTGCCCCCTGTTGCAGTTTAATCTTCATGCAGAACACAGAGGGAGCCCTTCAAAACACAAGTCACTTCTTGCTACTCATCCGCTCAAATCCCTCAGTGGCTTCCTCCATGATTCATTATGAAGTCTTGCGAAGGCCTGCAAGGCCCTTCCTCAGTGCTTTTCAACCCAGCTGCCCATTAAACCAACTGGGGAAGTGAGATGAAAATGCAGATTCCCCACCCTCTCCACAGCCCACACAGAATCACTGCCTGGTCACGGATCCGGACCTTAGGAGGGCTCTTAGAGTCCCCCAGGTAATTCCAACGTGCAGCCAAGAGGGAAAACCACTGCCTTAGTGGGTGTGGTTTCACACTCTTCTCGGACCTCCTCTCCTCTCAACCTCCACCTTGCTCATTCTGCTCTGGCCACACTGGCCCCCTTCCTGTTCCTCAACAAAGCAAACACATCTCACCTTGGGGCTCTGGCAGTGACTATGCTCTCTCTGCTTAGAATGCTTTCCCCATCTCCACTTGTCACATGCTCCCCTTCCTTCAAGTCTTTGCTCAAATGTCACCAAGTCAGAGAGGCTGCATGCATCTGGCTGCCTTCCAGTCCCTAGAGAGGCTGAGCATGCCAAGCACCGCACCGACCTTGCAAATGAGAGGAGTGTGCTTGCTCCCCTGGTTCTGTAACCCTAGGAGCCCTGCAAATGGCGGCTGCCTGATCTCCAGTTCCGCACCTTTGATTCCGGTTTCATCACCATTGCTCGTGCCCCTGTCTCCAAACAGCTCCTTTCCCTTCCCTGTACCTGAAGTCACCACGCAGCAATTACAGCAGCGGATCAAAGGTCCCTAATCAACTTAAATGCCTCCCATTCAAACACAAGCCCAGGGGAGGACTCATCTGAGTCTAACTGACTGCAGGCTTCCATGTTAAACACTTTACATACAGTAAATACCTCATCCATTTGATCACATAATAAAATATAATCTGGAAAATGAAGAGAGGTTGTTTCTTCACACCCATTCCCTTTGGTCCAGGTCCAAGGATCCTAAGGGATGGTTAGAGCTTCTAACGCGAAAGGACCCCCCTTGAAGAAACGGTGCTTCAGACTTGGGGTCTTATTGCCTTTTGAGGAAGAGATAGTCTGGAGGCTAGTGGTGAGCTAATAACTAACAGACCATGTCCAGGTGCCTCATGGGCCTTCCCCAAATAATGGCACTTTAGTCCCCAGTGGTAGGGACACCTGAGCTTATGTGTTTACCTATTTCCAATTGCATAAAGGATAAACCCTCATCTCAATAGGTTTCTTTTTCTCTTTTGTCCAAACTCTCCACCCGCCAACCAACCCCCAGATGGAGACTGCTCTTCATCTATGAGTCTGACTCCATTTTCCTTGCTAGTTCAGTTTGATCCTTAGAAATTCTACATCTAAGTGAGATCAAGTGGTAATTGTTATTTTCTAAGTATTTCACTTAGCGTAATGTTCTTCAAGTCCATCCATGTTGTCACAAAGGGTAAAACGTTTTATGGTCGAGCAGTTTTCCACTGTGTAAATGCCCCATGGCTATTTTATCCACTCATCTTGTGATGAACACTTGGGCTGCTTCCAGATCTTGGCTGTTGTAAATAATGCTGCAATAAACATAAACGTGCATGAGTAAAGAAAAAGAACCCATGAACATGGACACCGGTGTGGTAATTGCAGAAGGGAGGAGGGTGGCTTAGGTGGAAAGGGTATAAGAGGGATAAATGGTAATGGGAAAAATACAATAAAAATTAACTCCCTCAATAAATAAACAAACAAAAACCAAACCAATTAATGTTAAAAAAAAAAAAAAAAGATGGTTTCTGCTCAAGGCCTGACACCCAGCTGCTGTGCAAGGCCTGATATCCAGCTGCTGTTCCTTAAAGCAAGAACTATAGCTACAATAATCTTGGTACCGAGATGTAACAGCTTTAGGAGCTGCCCAGGAAGAGTCTTGCAGCTGTCTTCCAGATTCCGACGAGTAAGCACAAGTAAGCCTTGGGTTTCTTAACTGTACGCTTAGCTGTGTGTCTCTGAAGTCTCTCACGGAAGACTGAATGCAGGACATAGGGATCTCTTCTCCGTGAATTGAAGCTGTGTTACTGTATGCTAATGTGCTCCTTGGAGTTAGTAGAAACTGTTTCCATCTCCCTTTTCTTTTCCTTTTTTAATTAATTTATTGTATGACAAGAAATACGGAACATTTCATGAAGTTGCGTGTCATCCTTGTGCAGGGGCCATGCTAATCTTCTGTGTATTGTTCCAACTTTAGTACCTGTGCTGCTGAAGCGAGCCCTCCATCTCCCTCTTGTTCCTGAAAACACTGCAGATAAGCCTTCTTCAGGTGCTCCAGGTCAGGCCGATGCGAACTGGGATTTACTTGGGGGTCGGTGGACAGCTGAAGCACATGCTGAGGCCCAGTAAATTTCCCTATCCGTGACTTTCATGCCACTGCAGTTTGGGGCAGAAGAAGGACTATAGAAGACACTTGAAAATCTTAGAGACACTTATTAGGCAGAATAAGAAGGCAAAAGTGAAGCCATACAAAAGATGCACATAAACATTTCACTGCAGGGAATATACAGATGGCCAATAAGCACTTGAAAAAACAATCGATGTCATTAGTCATGGGGAAATACAAGTTAAAACCACCATGAGATCTCACCACACACCTATCAGAAGGTGATAAAATATCTAAATGAAAACATTGAAATTAAAAATAAAAATTTGTGATAACACTAAATCCTGGTGAGGATATGCAGAAGCACTTGTTACCGGTGAGAATGAAAATGGTGCAGCCCTGGCTGGTGTGGCTCAGTGGATTGAGTGCAGGCCTGCAAACTGAAAGGTCACCCGTTCGGTTCTGAGTCAGGGCATGTTCCTGGATTATGGGCTGGGGACGTGAGAGCCAACCACACATGGATGTTTCTCTCCCTCTCTTCCTCCCTCCCTTCCCCTCTCTCTGAGAATAAATAAGTAAAATCTTTCTGAAAATTAAAAGAAAATGGTGCAGAACATCTTAAAAACAATTTGACAGGCTCTTGAAAAAAAAAGTATGTAATTACCATAATGTGACAATTACACTAGTGGGCATTTGTCCTAGCGGAAAAAAACTGAGTGTTCATACAAACACTTGTACAGGAATGTTCATAGCAGCTTTATTTGTAATAGCTGAAGCATGGAAACAGCCCAGCTGCCCTTCAACAGGTGACAGCTAAACCAACAGTGGTACCAACAGGTCAACCAACATCCCCACCATGGAACACAACTCAGCAACAAAAAGAAACAAACTATTGCTACATAAGACAACTGGGATGAATCTGGAAGGAGTTATTACTGAGTTAAAAAAAAAAAAGTCAGGTTGCAAGCCAGGTCTCCAGCCAGGTCTGTAGCTGGAGGCAGGTGAAAGGCAACCATACACTGATGTCTCTCTCCCTCTCTGCCTCTCTCTCTTCCCTTCTCTCTAAGAATAATAAATAAAATTTTTAAAAAGGCAATCCCAAAGGCATGTAGTGTATGATTCCAATTTTATAATGTCCTGGAAATGATGAGATTATAGAAATTAACCATTTCCAGCAGTTAGGAAGGGGAACGCTACGGTGGGGACTGTAGGTATAAAGGACACTTGCTATGGGGCAGTTCTATAGCTTACTTGTCATGGTGACAAAAACCTACACATGTCATAAAATGGAACAGATCGTAATTACTGCACACACACTTGAGTGCATGTAAAATTAATGAAATCTGAATGAGGTCAATGGATTATATCAGTATCAGTATCCTGGTTGTGATATTGTATTATAGTTATGAAAGATGTTTTCACTATGGAAACACAGGACCACTCTGCATTATTTCTTACAACTGCATGTGAATCTACAATAATCACAAAATAGTCTTTCTTTTTTGAAATATATTTTTTAAAGATTTCATTTATTATTTTTAGAGAGAGGGGAAGGGAGAGAAGCAGAGAGGGAGAGGGACATCAGTGTGTGGTTACCTTTCACCTGCCTCCAGCTGGGGACCTGGCTGGAGACCTGGCTTGCAACCTGGTTATGTGTCCTGGCTGGGGAATCAAACCAGCAACCTTTGGGTTGGCAGGCCGGTGCCTTATCCACTGTGCCACCAGCCAGGGCTCTTTTTTTTTTAATAAAAAGATTGTCATGGCCAATTATAACATATATCCTTCATTGACAACTTGATTAAGGGAATCAAATCAATTAGAAAATAATTAGATATTCAAGGAATACATTTTTTTAATAGAACACTCATCTGGTAATAAATAGTACTGTGCATCTAGCTTTTTTAAACAAGGAACATCAATTTGATAAAGATGATCAACCAAAATACAGATTTGTACAAGATCCAGAGGCACGAAAACAAGGAACAGACTGACAGTGACCAGAGGGGAGGGGAATAAGGCAGGGAAGAAGAGGAAGGGTTTAGTCGAGAAACAAGTATACATGGCCCATGGACACAGGCAACAGGGTGGGGATTGACTGTGGGAGAGGAGATGGGGTGTGCGGGGCAGGGGGGAGCCAGAGAGGGAAATGGGACAGCTGTAAGAGAACAACAATAAAAAGTGAAGTCAATGGCTTCGCAATTCCAATGTGAAATATAAAGCCATGTTTTTACTCCCTTCTGAACACTTGAGTCACCATTGACTGCCCAAGGCCTTTTGCCCTTTAGCGTAAGTGCTCCTTTAAAAGCTTCCTTATCCCACGTTCCGTAAGTTCTTCCTCTCCACCCTAGACCATTTAGAAACAAACCAATCTAAACCCACCCAGAGGCTAACCTGTGAAAAACACCCTAGCCATCTCTGGCTGTGAGTGGGAGTCTGAGTACCGGTCAAACCAACTGAGGTACCGAATGACCATGTGGCCTCTTGCCTTCCACTAGCTACTAAGCAATGTTCCCCATGTCTAGTATCCTGTGCTAAGCCTCACTTGTGCATACTCATGGGACTTTGTGTGTGCATGTGTGCCATGTGCCTGTGCGCGCGCGTGTGTGTGTGTGTGTGTGTATCGGGAGCACAGTGGACTAGGAAAGGCTGCTATATTTTGCTGTCTCCTGGTTTTCCTGCCGACAGATGTCTGGGCTAGCGCATTGACAACATTATCTACTGCAGTGAAACCCGGACCAAAAGTAGCAAATTACTCTACCTGGTACCCCAACTGGGAGAAGCCCTGAATCTAAAATAGGGGAAGAAAATATTGGTAGGTAGGTAAAGGAGCGTAAGAGAAAGGCGGGGAGTAGTTTGTTGGCTCCTGGGCAGAGAAAAATGACCTCATTTCCCCTTTGGATTCTTCTAATGCACCCAACAGTAGCTGAGCACCGTCTTGGCATGAGGCCCAGGCTCCATGACTCTGGGTCATGCCCACGACCGTTGCTGAGGTGGTTCCTTTTCTCACAACTCTGGGGGTGAGTCACACACCAAAACAAACAAACATTTCCTCATATGAAGTAAGCCTAAGTTTGTTGTTGGGACCCCAGTCAGCTGGCTCTCACCTGCGCGATGTCCTGCAAGGTGGTCACTCCCTTCTGAAGCAATCACAGGGACCGGCCATTAGCCAATCAGTGCCTAGAGGTTTGATTATCCACACTGAGGGATTGATCTGAGGCTCCCCTCTCCCCTCCATCCTAGAATCAGGATTGGCTAAGAACCCAGAGGGTTCCTCTGATTGGCTAAGGTTCCCTGCTGTATTTCATCATCACATCCTTCAATTCTGAAAGAAGTGTATCCCAAATCAGTAGAACAGTCCACTTCTGGGGGCAAGCCTCTCAGAAGAGTGGGAAATAAAGATCACTGTTAACCACGAAGTGGTATCAGGTAGGCCTTGGAGGAAGTACACATGTTAGTGAATAGAGCTAGGATGCTGTCATGAACCACTTTTGTTTTATCCACAAGCAAAATGTCAGCCAGGAAAACATGATCTCTCCTGCTCCCAGAAGGGCATGTCTTGTGCAGGGAAATTCCAAAGCTGTTTGGCAGGGGTATCACTTTGATCATGAAGTGAAAATACATTGGTTCAACAGAGTTAACGAAGAAGAAAAAGTCTCCCCTCGCGTGGGCTCTCTTTCGTCCTGTGTGAGGACTGCTAGTGAAGGTTGAGGCTGCAAGAGGAAAGGGAAGTTGAGGTATATCCATTACTACTGTTGCTCTGGTCCAAGGGGATGTGGGGGTTGTCTCACTTCCTCCCCATCTGCTTCCAGCATAGTGGAAGTACATGAGAAGAATGCAGAGGCTTCACTTGCTATAGAAACCAGTTGGGCTCTCTGGGGGCATTGCTGGCTCATAGGGCTCTCAGAGGGGTAATAAGTTGCTCCACTCAAGGGGTACCATTCATATCGAAGTGTAGCTGACTGGCACTCCCTGGAGCTGTACAAAACACAGTCTGTGCAAACCTATACAATAGTGCCGACTCTATTAAGGGACCCTTAACTGCAACTGAGAGGAAGGGGAAAGATAAGGGTGGTCGTGAGCTGCTGATTACATATTTTCCAACAGCAAAGCAAGACAAAAATGATGCCTGATGCCAAGAGCAACAGTTGGGCTTCTAGCTAGACATCATTAAACACTTCCTGACTCTGAGGCACAAGGAGATGAGCTCAATGCAGAATGGTCTTATTAGGAGAGTTAAGGAAAGGATGGAAGATCCTCCAGCTGAATTAAAGACAGTCCTGCCTGCAAGCAAGAGGTGGACATGAGGCCCTGATAGGTCTGGCTATGTCCAGGGCTTGCTCATTTTTTCTCTTTTTGCCCTCCCTAGGTTGCTTTCTTCCTTCCTTTCATTCTTTTTCCTGCCTGCCTGCCTGCCTGCCTGCCTTCCCCCTCTCCCCTCTTTCTTTCTTTCTGCACCTAATTTAAACTATACTGCAAAGCTATAATAACCAAAACAGTATAGTATTTGCACAAAGACACAAATAGAACAGAATTAAAAACCCATAAATAGCCCTGGCTGGTGTGACCCAGAAGTTTGAGTGCTGACCTGCAAACCAAAGGGTCACTGTTTTGATTCGAGGTCAGGGCACATGCCTGGATTGTAGGCCAGGTCCCCAGTTGGGGGCATGTGAGAGGCAACCAATCCATGTTTCTCTCTCACAATGATATTTCTCTTCCTCTTGGTCTCCCTTCTTTTTCCTCTTTCTAACAATAAACAAATAAACTTTTTTTAAGCCCACAAATAAACCCTTGCATATATGAACAGCTAATGTATGATGAAAGAGCAAATTTCTTGAGGAGAAAAACACCTGTATAATAAACCAACGCCTGAGGGGGGAAAAAGAAAGTCTAATGCCAGCATTCAAATGAAAACATCTAAGCCTGCCAAAAAAAAAAAAAATCAAAGTAAGAAACTGGCCAGTCTGGGGACAAACGAATGGGAATAGTGAGGGAATGCTGATGCTCCAGCCCTGGTACTTAAGAGACTGCTTTTTATAAACTTATTGCAATTAGGGAAAGTCAAGCTCCCTAAGAGTAAACACACATGTACGCGCGCACACACACACACACACACACACAACCACGTATATACACTTCAAAGAACATTAACCCCCAAAACATCTTTTTAAAAGATGTTATTTATTTATTCTTGGAGAGAGGGAAGAAATCTTTATTTTGAGATCTCAGTTATAGAAAATGGTTTTTCCTGCAAATAACATAATAGTCCCAATTCCTCTCTCCAATTCCTTATAACATTGCTGTTATTGATTGTACTTATTCATAAGCTATAATTATTGAATATATTGTTACTGTTATTAATTTGAACAAACTGTTAACTGTTAGGTCAATTAAGAATAACAAAAAAAAAAGATTCTATAAAGGTTTATTTATTCCTTCTCTAATGATTTTCCTTTCTCCATGTAGATATGTTTCTGAACTATATGATTGTACTCCTTCCTAAAGAACTTCGTGACACATTACTTGCAACGCAGGTCTATTGGCATCAAAATGTCTCAATTTTTGATTATCTAAGAAAGTCTTTATTTCTTCTTCATTAAAAAAATATTTATTTATTTATTTTTACCGAGAGGGGAAAGGAGGGAGGAAGAGAAGGGTAGAAATGTTGATCAGTTACATTTCATACACCCCCAACTGGGGACCTGGCCCACCAGCCAGGGCTCTTCTTCATTTTTTTAATGAGTTTATTTGAGAGAGAGGGAGATTGACTGAGATTGTTGTTTCACTTATGCATTCATTGGTTGATTTTTGTGTATGCCTAACTAGGAATGAACCTGCAACTTTGGCATATGAATGCTCTAAACAACTGAGCTACCCAGCCAAGGCATTTTCCTTCACTTTTGAAGAATGAGCTTCCTTGATACAGAATTTTAAGTTGGTGGGATTTTTTTTTTCTTTTCCACACTTTAAATATTTCACTCTATCTTCTTGCATGTATGGTTTTTGAAAAGAACCCTAATTCTTTTCCTCTCTCTTCTGTAGGTAAGGTTTATTTCCACTTCTGACTCATTTCAAGATTTCTTTTCTTTAATTTTTTGAAGTTTGAATATAATATTTCTTGGTATGATTTTGGGGGTACGTATTTTGTTTGGTGTTCTTTAAGCTTCCTATATTTTTGGTTTGCTATCACTAATGTGAAAATTTCAATCTTCTTTGCTTTAAATATTTCTGCTGTTTCTCTCTCTCTCTCTCTAGTTTTTGGTATTCTCATTATGTGACTATTACAATTTTGGTAGATGTCTGATAAGTTTTAGTTATATCTTTTCTTTCTATTCTCTTTGTATTTTAGTTTTAGAAGTTTCTACTGCTGTTTCTTGAAGCTCACTGACACTTTCATTGGCCATTTTCAATCTATCAATAAGCCCAACTTATTTTAAATTTGTGTTACATAATCCTTGATTATTATCATTTCCTTCATTAGCATTTCCTTCTCCTTCCTTCTTAGAGTCTTTTTTTTTTAACTTTGTACTTTTTAAAAAATATTTTATTTCATTATTTTTAGAAAGAAGGGAATGGAGAGAGGCAGAGAGGGAGAGAGACATCAATGTGTGGTTGCTTTTCACCTGCCTCCAGCCACAGACCTGACTGGAGACCTGGTTTGCAACCCTGTATGTGCCCTGGCTGGGGAATTGAACCTGCGACCTTTGGGTTCGAAGGCTGGCGCCTTATCCACTGTGCTACCAGCCAGGGCCTTCTTAGAGTCTTTAGCTCCTTCACATTACATATCTATTTTGCATGTTTTCCACTTTATGTTAAATCCCTCAGCATATTAGCTATGCTTTTTTAAAAATCTTGGTCTGGCCTGGCTGGTGGCTCCATGGATAGGTGCCGGCCTGCAAACCTGAAGGTCGGTAGTTCGATTCCCAGCCAGGGCACATAACCAGGTTGCAAGCCCGGTCTCCAGCCAGGTCCTAAGCTGCAAGCAGGCGAAAGGCAACCATACATGGATGTTTCTCTCCGTCTCTGCCTCTTTCTCTCCCCCTCTCTCTGAAGAATAATAACTAAAATCTTTTTTTAAAATTCCAGGTCTGATCATTTCAATATCCTTGCCATATCTGAACCTGACTCAGATGATAACTCTTTCTTCAAATGGTGTTTTTGGCCTTTTAGTATGCCTTGGCTTTGTGTTGTTGCTGAAAGCCAAACATGATATATTGATTAAAAGGGACCAAGGTGAACCCATCTTTAGTATGAGATTTTGTGTTTATCTAAGTGTTAGTCTGTGTTTACCATTTCCTCTCGCTGTACATGTCAAAAGCTAAAATTCCCTCTGGCGTCCTTGTCATTCTGCCCCTGTTGACTTTGGATTTCCCTAGAGATTTTTAAAAATACATCCTAAGATATGCAGTTATTGTATTTCCCTAAAAGTGCCCTGTTTGTATGGTAGGAAGATGTTGCAGGAGGGGCAGCATTCTATACCCTATGATCAGGTCTCTGTGTTTTAGTAAAGCCTGTGACCCTGGGAGGTAGCCTGTCCCAGAGTATCTCCATTTTGTCCTCCTGTGAGGTTACATAAAATGGCTGTAAGAAGGGAGCTGGTTCTTTCCCTTCCCCCAGGTAGGGTAGGCTCTAGTAAAACCCCAATAAGTTAGAATTGAATGAAATAGTTTCTCCTGAAGGCAGGGCTTATTAAGAACAGATTGCTTTGAGTGAATGTAAAAACATCTACTTTACCCTTTGTGAACAGGATTAGAGGAACTTCTCCTCAGATCTTCCCTGTCATAACTTGAGACAGCGCCTCAGGTAAAAGTGACAGGAGTGTGTGCCCTACCCCTTGTCCACACTGAGACTCCAACAAGTCACCCTCTGGAGTTCAGCTTTCCCTATCCCGGCCCCAGCTGCACCAAACACTTTTGCTCCTGGACTGCGAGCCTCTGTACCTGCCGGCCTGCCTGTCCAAGTTCGGGGCAGCGACTTGCCCTGTGACCTCAGTTCTTGGATGGATCTATAAACAGTTGTTGTTTTTGAATTTGGGGGATTTGTTTCTTATTTGTGAGGATGAGAATGACAACTTCCAAGCTCCTTACATGCAGTACCAGAACCCAGAAGTCCATTCATTCTTTTTTTTCAATTTATTGTTGTATTACATTTATCCCACTCCCCCCAACTGCTTTCCCCTGCCCCACCCTCCCCATCCCCTCTCCCACAGCCAGTCCCACATGTTGTCCTTGTCCATGGGTCACTTATACTAGTTCCTTTAATAAACTCTTCCCCTTCTTTGCCTCTTTCTCCTCCTCCCCTTACCCTCTGTATTCATTCTTTTAAAATTGTTTTAACATTTATTGACCACTTACTACATGCCAAGCATTGCTCTAGGAACTGGGAATACAGTAGTGATAAAGACAGACCAAAGTCCTGCTCCCCAGAAATTCACATCCAGGTTGTAAGAGACAGGCAATAAAGAAATAAACAGAGGCAGGTGAAGGGCAACCACACATAGATGTCTCCCCCTCTCTCTGCCTCTCTCCTCTCCTTTCCCCTTTCTCTAAAAATAATAAAATCTTTACAAAATAAACAAAGTACTACCTATATGACTAGACTTAATATTTTTTGTTTAAATCCACTAACTTTTACTTATAAAAATTATTTTTAAAAGAAACTTTATAGGATTGTTAGAAATGAATCATCAGTAATGTGCCTTTATTAGGAGGTAAGCATAAAATAAATGTGTTGCTGTTAAGAAATAGTCATGTGAGGCCCTGGCTGGTGACACAGTGGATAAGGTGCCGGCCTGCGAACCCAAAGGTCGCTGGTTCAATTCCCAGCCAGGGCACATAACCAGGTTGCAAGCCAGGTCTCCAGCCAGGTCCATAGCTGGAGACAGGTGAAAGGCAACCATACATGGATGTTTCTCTCCCTCTCTACCTCTCTCCCTTTCCCTCTCTCTAAAATAATAAATAAAATCTTAAAAAAAAATAATCCTGTGAATCACCTTCTATAAGCATGTCTGATGCCGTCGCTAGAAGCCACCCGTGCCACACTTTATAAAATCATTGGTTTGGCTGAACCCATCATTTTTCTCTGTGGGAAAGTCAAGACTGAGAAGGCAAAAGAAGTTTGACCTCATCCCTGCAGTCAGATCTCATGTCTCCAAGGGCCAAATATGTGTTCTAGTACTCCTTAATCAAAAAAAAGGATCTCACAGGGAGGCGCATATGGTCATGGAGGCTGTGCACGGCGAAGCTCTAGGGAGGACCTTCCGGCACATGGACTACAGTGTGAATGGTGCTCCTTGCAGTTGAATGGGGCACACTCAACCCCAGTAACCATATGGAAGACCCTCAGGACTTAACACCAGAGAGATAGAGCACAGTGGTTAGAACTGCAGAATCTAGAGACAGCTGTTACCAGCTGACTTCAGAAAAAAATGGTGTTCTGACTCTGTAGATAATTATAATACCTTCTTTATGAGTTTCTGGTGGGAATTAAATGAGATTGCTGGCTGTCACTCAGCAGGATGCCTGGCATTTGGCAAACCCTCAACACACATGCACTCTCAGTGTTATTACAGCTCCATCACCAAAGAGTATCAAAGAGGTCTTTGATTATCTAATGCCTCCAAGATCTTGGAATGTTTTTGAAATTGCAGGCATACCTTGGAGTTATTCTGCTTTCCATTCCAGACCACCACAATGAAGTAAATATCACAATAAAACGAGTTACACAAAATTTTTGGTTTCCCAACACATGTAAAAATGTCTGTTGAGGCCCTGGCTGGTGTGGCTCAGTGGATAAGACACCAGCCTGTGAACCCAAGGGTCGTTGGTTCGATTCCCAGTCAGGGCACATAACCAGGTTGCAAGCCAGGTCTCCACCCAGGTCCGTAGCTGGAGGCAGGTGAAAGGCAACCATACATGGATGCTTCTCTCCCTTTCTTCCTCCCTGCCCTTCTCTCTGAAAATAATGAATAAAATGTTTTTTAAAAGATCTGTTGAATGTGCAATGCAACAGTATTATGCCACAGAAAGCAATGTACATAATTTTGTTAAAAAACACTTTCTTGCTGAAAAACACTGAACACCGCCTGAGCCTTCAGTGGGTCATAATCTTTTTGCTGGTGGAGGATTTTGATGATGATGGCTGCTGGCTGATCACCGTAGTGGTTGCTAAACACAGGGGTGGCTGTGGCAGTTTGTTAAAATAAGACACAGTCCTGGCTGGTGTGGCTCAGTGGATTGAGTGCCAGCATGTGAACCAAAGGGTGGCTGGTTCAATGCCCAGTCAGGGCACATGCCTGGGTTACGGGCCAGGTTCCCAGTTGGAAGCGTGCAAGAGGCAACCACATATGGATGTTTCTCTCCCTCTCTTCCCCTTTCTCTAAAAATAAATAAATAAAGTCTTTTAAAAATAAAAAAAAAGAGAACAATAAAGTTCGCTGCATCATCGATGATTTATTTGACAAACGTTTTCTCTGTAGTACACAATGCTATTTGATAGTGTTTCATCCACAGTAGAAGTTCTTTGGAAATGGAAGCAAACCCTCTCAAATCCTGCCACTGCTTTATCAACTCAATTGATGTTATATTCCAAAGGCTTTGTTGTCGTTTCAATAACCCTTCCAGCATCTTCACTAGGAGTTCCTTCCATCTCAGAAAACCACTTCGCTCATCCATTTAGAAGCAGCTCCTCACCCACTGCCATTTCATCAGGAGATTGCTGCAATTTAGTCCCATCTTCAGGCTTCACTTTCAAGTCTAGTTCTCCGGCTATTTCCCCCACATCTCTACTGAAGTCTTTTATCCTTTTCTTTTTGGTAATATTTTATTGATTATGCTGTCACAGTGGTCAAAATTTCCCCTTTGTTTCCCTCCACCTAGTACCTCCCTTCCCTCTAGCAATCCCCCTGGGTTGTGCATATACATTCTTTGGCTTCACCCTTTCCTATACTATTGTTAACACCCCCCTGTTTTGACCCCCTCAAAGCCACCCATAAGGGGTGAAATCAACTTCTTCCACACGCCTATCAATGTTGATATTTTGAACCCCTTACCATGAATCACGAATGTTTTTAATGGCATCTAGAATGGTGACTCTTTTACAGAATGTTTTAAGTTTACTTTGCCCAGATCCATCAGAGGAATCACTATTTATGGCAGCTATAGCCCGATCAAGTGTATTTCTTAAATAATAAGTCATGAAATTTGAAAGTATACTTGATCCATGGGCTGAAGAGTGCATGTTGTGTTGGCAGGCATGAAAACAACATTGCTCTCATTGGACATCTGCCCCAGAGTTCTCAGGTGACCAGGTGCTTGACCAGTGGTAAAATTAAAACAATTTTTTTCCGCGCAATACGTCTCAACATTGGCCTTAAAATATTCATCTAGGCTTTGTTGTTTCATTCACCAAACACAGGCAGAGTACATTTAACATAATTCTGAAGGGTCCCAGGATTTTCAGGATAGCAAATGAGCATTGGACTCAAAGTCACCAGCTGCATTAGCCCCTGACACAGAGTCAGCCTGTCCTTTGAAGCTTTGAAGCCAGGCATTGACTTCTCTCCAGTTATGGAAGTCATGGCGTCTTCTTCCAGTGGAAGGAAGGCTGTTTTGTCTGCATTGTGACTGTGGTTGAGTGTGGCCGCCTGTGTCCATTATCATAGCTCCATCTGGGTAACG
Organism: Noctilio leporinus; assembly: GCA_004026585.1. Lineage (NCBI taxonomy): Eukaryota > Metazoa > Chordata > Mammalia > Chiroptera > Noctilionidae > Noctilio > Noctilio leporinus. The sequence continues at coordinate 34,004 of PVIW01008893.1, forward strand.
TGCTGCGGCTTCTCCAGCAGCACTGGCTGCTCCACCGAGCCCTTACATGTTGGGAGACGGGGCCCTTCCTTCAACCTCATGAACCAACCTCCGCTAGGTTCACACTCTCCCTCCTCCCCTCTCTCCGCCTTCACAGAACTGAGAGTCAGGGCCTTGCTCTGGACAAGGATTTGGCCTAAGGGAGTACTTACTGCAGCTGGTCTGACCTATCCGGACCAGTAAAACTTTGTCCATATCAACAATAGGCTGTTTTGTTTTCTTATCATTCATGTGTTTACCAGAATAGCACTCTTAATTTCTTTCAAGAACTTTATAATAATATTTTAAAATAATTTTTATTTTTTAAAATTTAATTTTGTTGTTGTATTACATCCACCCCCTATTTATTTTTAGAGAGGAGGGAAGGAAAGGGAGGGGAACATCAATGTGTGATACACTGATATGTTGCCTCTTGTACACCCCCAGCTGGGGACCTGGCCTGCAACCCAGGTATGTGCCCTGAACGGGAATCTAGCCCTTGACCTTCAGGTTCATAGGCCAGTACTCAATCCACTGAGCCACACCAGCCAGGGCTCCTTTAAGAACTTTTGCTTTGTATTCACAACTTGACTAATTGTTTGGTACAGGAGGCCCAGCTTTCAGCCTATCTCAGCTTTCAAAATGCCTTCCTCAATAATCTTAATTATTTCTAGTTTTGGATTTAAAGTGAGAGCTGTGTGACCCTCCCTTTCACTTGAACACTTAGAGGCCACTGCAGGGATATTAATTGGCCTGATTTCAATATTGTTGTGTCTCAGGGATAGGGAGGCCTAGGGAGAGGGAGAGAGATGGGGAAAAGGCCACTTGGTGGGGCAGTCAGAACACACATGTATTCGTTAAGTTTGCCACTTTATACAGGCATAGATCATAGCACCCCAAAACCATGACAATAGTAACATCAAAGGTCACTGATCACCATAGCAAATATTTTCATGAAAAAGTTGGAAATATTGCACTGGATGACCAAATTATGACACAGAGATAGAAAGCGAGCCAATGCTGCTGGGAAAATGGTGCCGATCGGCGTGCTGGAGGCAGAGTTGCCGTAAACCTTCGTGTGCAACAAAAACCCAGCATCTCTGAAGTGCCATACAGCAGAGCGCAATCCAATGAGGTATGCTGGCGGCACTCTGCTTTACGGAATCAAGCTCCGCAATGCTGGGTCATAATCTCAACAGCTAAATTCACGACGAAATTTTAAACAAGGCAAAAACATTTGCGACAAGTAAAACAAAAATGTGAAAACCTTCAATAGAAACATTGCATAATAATAAACAAGACCTTCAGTCGATAGAGTCAAAAAGTCACTAAAGAAGAAATAGGCCCTGGCTGGTAGCACAGTGGATAAGGTGCCGGCCTGCGAACCCAAAGGTCGCAGGTTCGATTCCCCAGCCAGGGCACATAACCAGGTTGCAAACCAGGTCTCCAGTCAGGTCTGTGGCTGGAGGCAGGTGAAAAGCAACCATACATTGATGTCTCTCTTCCTTCCCCTCTTTCTAAAAATAAAGAAATAAAATCTACAAACAAACAAAAAAAAACAAAAAAAAGAAGAAATACATGGCTAATGAACGTATCAAAAGATAGTCAACTTCATATTTAATTAAAAAGTGCAAATGAAAGCAACCTAGCATTTTTCATTTACCAAATTAGCAAAGCCTGCTTTAAAGAATGATTTTACTTATTTATTTGTAGAGAGAGAGGAAGGGGGGAAGAAAGGGAGGGAGAGAAACATCCACGTGTGGTTGCGTCTTCCAGGCTCCCTGCTAAGGACCTGGCCTGCAACCCAACGCCGTGCCCTGACTGGGAATCGAATCAGGCCATCTTTTGGTTCGCAGGCCGCTCTCAATCCACTGAGCCACACCAGTCAGGGCAAAGATAAAATTTAAAAGTAACCAAAAGTCAAAACCATTTGCAACACATATGACTAAAGTTTTTAAAAACCTTGAAATATAAACAATTCATCATAATAAAGAAGACCTTTAGTTGATAAACTTTAAAACATCACTAAAGAAATACAAAGGTATCCCTGGCTGGTGGCACAGTGGATAAGGCACCGGCCTGCGAACCCAAAGGTCACGGGTTTAATTCCCAGCCAGGGCACCTAACCAGGTTGCAAGCCAGGTCCCCAGATGGAGGCAGGTGAAAGGCAACCATACATAGATGTCCCTCTCCCTCTCTGCCTCTCTCCCTTTCCCTCTCTCTAAAAATAATAAATAAAATCTTTTAAAACAGAAATACAAAGGTAATAAACACATGAAAAGATACTGAACTGCACATCGAATTTAAAAAATGCAATGAAAGCAATCCAGCATTTTTCCCCATCAGATTAGCAACGCCCTTTTTAAAGCTTGCATACCAGTTGCTGGATAGGGTGAGGTTAGCTGAGACTCCTTCAGACTGCTGGAGGAAACAAAAATTGTAGTTGTTCTAGAAAAGAATTCCATCTCCATATATCATGAGCCTTCAAACAACCAGTTCCTGAGCCCAGTAATCCCACTTCTGGAAATTGGTCCTAAGGAAATTATTTCAAATAAAGAAACACTTTATGTATGAAGACTTTCACCTCAACTATTTAAAATAGTAAAACTGCAGGTTGCAAGCCAGGTCTCCAGCCAGGTCCGTAGCTGGGGGCAGGTGAAAGGCAACCATACACTGATGTTTCTCTCCCTCTCTGCCTTTCTCCCTTCCCCTCTCTCTGAAAATAATAAATAAAATTTAAAAATAAAATAAAATAGTAAAACTTTAGTAGCAATGGCAACTTATATTCATTTAGAAATGGCAAATTATGAAGTGTTCATAACTTAAGATTATGCATATTACAAAATATACATCATATTGATAAAAATGATCACATGACTTGGAGAGTGGAAATGCTTATGTGGTTATGTTCAACAAATAAAGAACCAAAATTACATATACAGCATGATATAAACTCTATACAAACATATATATTGCATGGAATTCTGGAGGAAAATAAAATATTAACAATGTCTCTAGGAGATGGAATCATGAGAGATTTAAGATTTTTTATTTGTTAATGTTTCTGTATTTTTCAGAATTTCCACAATGGACATTTATTTAGTAGGGCTTTATCAGAAAAAAAAAGTTTTGACCGTTTTGAGAAGTTGTGAATGGTCGAGACTATGCCTTCGCCCTCTGCTGGGAACAGCCTTGTATTGCAGACCTGCGTTCCCAGGCTGTGCAGGTCTATTTCCCACGCTCCCAGCCCATGTCTTCTGCAAGTCATCGCTGTGCAGTGCCACGTCTCGAACAACAGAGAGACTTACATGCCCCACCTGCTTTCTGGTGTCTGAAAGTTACTTCTGCCACCTGCAGCCCATGTTTAGTGTGTCCGTTGCCCTCAAGTACAGTATCCCAACTCCAATGATACTCCTCAAAAGTGGGTATTACTGCACTTTTAAAAAAGATTTTAGTCATTATTTCCAGAGAGAAGGACAGGGAAGGCGGAAGGGAGAAAGGGAGAGAAGCATCCATGCACGGTTGCCTTTCACCTGGCTGGAGACCTGGCTTGCAAGCTGGTTATGTGCCCTGACTGGGAACTGAACCAGCAACCTTCTCTCTGGACATAATAAATAAAATCTTTAAAAAAAAAAAAAAACCCAGCAACCTTTGGGTTCACAGGCTGGTGCCTATCCACTGAGCCACCATATTATTAGATTTTTCAATTATACAAATAAGGAGGCCAAATCCCAGAGAGCATCAAAGGAACTTGCTCAAATTGCAGTTCTTAGTGGTGGGTCAAAATTTGAACCAGGTCTTGACAGTATCTAAAATCTGACATTTTTTCCTTTCCCCATCAAAGGGCTGAGTAGAGAAAGCAAAGCTCTGGACCGCTGAACTCAGACACGAGCAGATTTCTGAGAGGGTGGCTCCATGTTTGAATAAGGTTGAGAAAAACTGCAACTTTATCTTCTCCTCTGGAGATTTATAATGCACTTTGGCAGAATAGAGGTTTCTAAAATGTTTAATTTCTTTTATCAAGGAATTTGATCACAGGACACGTTGTGCCCACCCTCACCCCCCAAAAACCTATTAATATTTCGTGGGACATCCATTTGAAGAGAATGTACAGATCAAAAGATAAAAGGAGCAGTTTGCTGGTATCTCCTGGAGAAAAAGTCAGAGAGTAGGACAAACAGTTCAGAAAGAAGATAAAGGGACTCCAGAGTCCAGCTTCATGAAACATCAGCAGTTTGCCAAACTCTCTCCTTATCCAGAAAGCTTAGACCCTGAGTGCTGATGGATGTGTGCAGTGGCCCTTCCTGCCTGAGTCATCACATGGCCCACCTACCACAGCCTGAGCTGGCTCTGGGGGCCTTCTGCTTATCTCCTGAATTCCAATGGTAGGAAGAAAAAGGCCAAGGCAAGAAGACAAAATAGCAAACATAGCAAACATGAAGCGAGGGGTTGAGGACAGAGTTAGATGGTTGAAGCTTAACAAGTTGTAAGTGCATACACTAAGAAATGATTGCAAGGCCCTGGCTGGTGGCTCAGTGGAAAGGTGCTGGCCTATGAACCCAAAGGTTGTTGGTTCGATTCCCAGCCAGGGCACATACCAGGTTGCAGGCCAGGTCTCCAGCCAGATCTGTGGCTGGAGGCAGGTGAAAGGCTACCATACACTGATGTTTCTCTATCTCTATATCTCTTTCCCTTCCCTTCTTGCTAAAAATAATAAATAAAATCTTTTAAAATCTTTTTAAAAATGATTGCAACAGGTAACATAGAGCATTTACTCTGTGACTGGCATTTTTCCAAGTGCTTTAACTCAATTAACTTATATAATACTCAGAACAATCCTATTACGTCCGTATGTTACACGTGGGGAAACGGTGGTCCAGAGAGGTTAAGTAACTCGCCCAACTCAACAACCTATAGGAATGAGATTTGAAGCCCGGCAGCCTGGCTCTGGAGTCCAGCTGTTAACCACCAGGGTTATACTGCTCCCTTACCTAGTTCGGCTCATCTCAGGATATGACACAATACCAGTTTTGTCACTCAAAAATCCCAAACCTAGGAGTAATTCTTTCTTTTAAAGATTTTATTTATTTTTTGAGACAGGGGCAGGGAGGGAGAAAGACAGGGAGAGAAACATCCATGTGTGGTTGCCTCTCACATGTCCCCCACTGGGGACCTGGCCTGCAACCCAGGCAGGTGTCCTGACTGGGAATCGAACCAGTGGCCCTTTGGTTTGCAGGCTGTTGCTCAATTTGCTGAGCCATACCAGCCAGGGGTGGAGTAATTTTTGGAAAAAAAATTTTGACTTTGTTGGGGTGACATTAGTTAATAAAATGATATAGGTTTCAGGTGTAGAATTCTATAACATGTCATCTGCCTGTTGTATTGTGCGACCACCACCCAAAGTGAAGTCTCCTTCGGTCATCATTTATCCCCCTTTACCCTCTCCTACCTGCCCTCACCCTTCTTTCCCCTGGTCATCCCCATGCTGTTGTCCGTGTCTATGAGGCTTTTTTGTTTGTTGGTTTAATCCCGTGATTTATCTCTTTCTCTTAGCTCTCCTTCCACTGCTAAGCCATCCATGAATCCTGGTGATTCTATCTCGAGAACACATGCCAAATGCGACCGCATGTATCCTCTCCACTGAGATGCCAATGACATCTCAAGTGGGTCACTGCAATGGCCTTATCACTGGGCTCACGCCCAGTTAGAGGCGATCTCCACACTACAACTGGAAGACTTAATGTTTAAAACCTTGCATCAGATGACAGACACCGTGCCTTTACTTCAAATCCTCTAATGCTTTCCTATCTCATGTAGAATCCATCTAAACTCCTTTCTGCAGCTTACAAAGCCACATGTGGTGTAGGCCCTGTCCCCTCTCTGACGTCATTTTAGACTCACTTCCTCCACACTTAACTACATACCAGCCCCACTGGCCTTCCTTCTGTCCTTAAAACATGCAACACCAGGGCCTGCGCATTTGCTGCTGGATTTTGTCAATTTTGAGGTCTTGGCTGAAATGCTACCTCTTCATAGATGCCCTCCCTGATCACTACTAATAGCATGTCCTTTGCCCAGTCAGTCACTCTGTATCCCATCACCCTATTTTGCCTTCTTGAGGGTTCTCACCATCTTCTAAGACGACCATTTCTTTGTTTACCAGCTCTCACCACTAGAATGTTAGCCCCATGGCTGCAGGGAGTTAGCCCCCTGTTCACCACTATAGCTCCAGCACCCAGAGTAGCCTGTAGCGCATAGCTGGGGCTCTGTAACACTTCTTAAAATAATGAATAGGTCCTGGCTGGTGTAGTGGTCTGAGCAAATCACAGGGTCGCTGGCTCCATTCCCAGTCAGGGCACATGCCTAGGTTGTGGGCCAGGTCCCCAGTTGAGGGCCTGTGAGAGGCAACCACACATTGATGTTTCCCTATCATCCTTCCTCCCTTTCTTTCTCTCTGGAGATACATAAAATCTTTAAAAAAATAATGACTAGCCCCTCCTTTAGGTCCCCCTTGGGGAGGGTGAGGCCTGGGGAATGAAGGGTATGTGCCCAAGGAAGTGGCAGAAGTGGGACCACAGAGCATGCTCACTGGCCCTCAGGGGAGTCCTTCAGGACAGCCAAGTGCACACACTGGAGCCTGGGGCAAGCATGGGGGTCTCAGGTGGACCAGGCAGGGTCCGACCCCTTTATACCTGATCCCAGCAAGATTTCGACCCTATAAGACTCTCTCTTGGTGCCCAGAGATGAATGAAGATGAAGTCTTGTGTGTGTGTGTGCTGGTGCCAACCTCAGGCTACTCTGAAGGTTGGTGAGTATACAGGAGGCTCCAAACTTGAACACATTTTGGTTTACACAGTTGCCTTACTGCTCTGTGGTTCAGATCCTAATCTGCAATATAGAACTAATGTCTCATTCTACCCACTACAAAGGGTAGTTGTAGTGATGAAATGGGATAATGCCAAATATCTCTAAAACATGTAGTACAACGCCTGGCATATAGGAATCACTCAACAAATAAATTAATTAATTAATAAAGTATTATCCATTCATTCTGTTGCTTAAAACTTTCCTTCAGCCTCAGGTACCCCAAACTAGATTTAAAATATCTTTTTTTTCCCTCTCTTTTTTTCGATTTTAAATATCTTGACAGTAAATAATCCTCACCCAAAGATCTTTGTAACCTGGCCCTTACCTACTTCTGCAGCCACATCCTTTCTCAGTCCCTTGCCCATATTTTCATCAGATATTCGAACCACTCTGCATAACAACACTCTGCAAACATCTGTGCACCTTCACACATTTAGGGCTTGATCCATGCTGTCTTTGCACCAATACACTTAGTTATTTTGAGAGAGAGAGGAAGAGAGGGGAAAGGGAGGGAGAGAAACATCCATGTGTGGGTACCTCTCGTGCACCCCCTACTGGGGACCTGGCCTGCAACCTACGCATGCGCCCTGGCTGGGATCGAACTTGCAACCCTTTGGTTCGCAGGCCAGGGCGGGTTTTATTATTTTACTGTTGAAGTATATGCTGAGTTTCTGAAGGGCAAGGGCTGTGCCATCGACATTCCTGAAGCCCAAAGTTTGTCACAGAGTAGACACTCTGAAAATATTTCTTTTTTTCACACATAGAATTAGACCCTGTTTCTGTTCCCCAAAATCCATATGTAGAGGCAAGGAAGGGGAGCAGTTTAGACAAGAACCTAGTATAAAGGAACCGTGGACATGGACAACAGGTGGGATTGACTTTGGGGGGAATGGGAGGGTGGGGAGGGGGACAGAGGGGAGCAAAAAGGGGATGGATGTAATACAACAACAATAGAATTTAAAAAATAACTTAAAAATTTTTTAAAAATTCATATGTTACCATCTCATCTCCGTGATGCCAGGGAGAAGTGGGGCCTCTGGAGGGTGATTAGGGCTTGAGGGTAGAGCCCCCATACATGGGATTTGTTTGCTTATAAAAGAGACCCTAGGTGTTCCCTTTCCCCTGCCACCATGCCAGGGTATAGTGAGAAGGTGGCCATGTGTGACCCAAGAAGTGAGCTCTCAATAGACAACAAATCTGCTAGTGCCTTGATCTTCAACTTCCAGAGTCTAGGACTGTGAGAAATGAATGTGTGTTATCGATAGGCCGCCAAGCCTCTGGTCTTCTGTTGCAGTGGCCTAAACGGAGCAAATGGTCTGCGTCCACAGGCGCTAACACAGACATCCCCCACAGTATCATCGGTCAGCCCGGCTCCCAGAAGTCTTCGAGCCTGGGACAGAGATGGTACTGCAAGGATGGCATTCCTTTGATTTTTCAGCTTTCTTCTTTTTTTTAAATCTTTTTTAAAAGATTTTATTCATTATTTTCAGAGAGAGGGGAAGGGAGGGAGGCAGAGAGGGAGAGAAACATCAATGTATGGTTGCCTTTCACCTGCCTCCAGCTACAGACCTGGCTGGAGACCCGGCTGGCAACCTGGTTATGTGCCTTGACTGGGAATTGAACCAGCGAGCAGGCCGGCACCTTATCCACTGTGCCACCAGCCAGGGCCAATTTTTCAGCTTTCTTAACCTATTACTTGGCTTCCCTAAGTACCTTCTTTCTCTTCTGGATATAAAGCCACCCTAAAGAGTAAAGGAAGTGCAACAGGCTCAGGTAGGTATGTAGGAAATGGCCCCTGGATGAAACGGCCATATGCTTTTCAAAGATAACTAGTTATACTGAAAGCCATCATCCTCCTTATGTGATTAAGGGCAAATTCCAGAATAGCAACATACGCACACCCCTTTTCCCTGCCCTTTTGTTTCTGGTCCTGCGTGATTCTAACCCCTAGCTCCTGTGCTCTAATGGAAGACTGTTAGGTCCTGTAATAGATGAGAGGAGCTTCCTAACCTCACACAATTCTCTTCTTGCCAAGTCTTTCATGGCTTACTGGACTTCTAAGGGTAGAGAAGATAGTTAACTGTTCTGCTCTTGGGCTATGGGCACCTGAAGCAGACTCAGGCATAGTGGTGAGAGAGGGAGGGAGGGAGGAAGGGAAGGAGGGGGAAGGAGAGAGAGAGAGAGAAAGAGAGAGGCTAAACAAAGTGGGTGAAGAATAGAGGCAGAGTCACAGCCTGGATCTTTTCTTTCTGGGCCTTCAATACAGTTACTATGCTAGGATTTACTCCTTTCACAAGCCATATTCCCTTGATTATTAACTTCTGGGCCTTAGTTTTTATATCTGTGAAATGGTGATAATAATAGCATTTACCTCCTAAATTAGAATCTTTATTACTCATCCTTCTAAGTAAGGATTCAATGAATGGACATACATACACCTAAAATCATCTGTAATGGTGCCTAGCACATAGCAAGTGCTTAATTAATGTTACTTATTTTTATTGTTGCTGTTATTTTTCTCAATGACTGAGCCCTCTTAGGGAATGCAAGGCATCGTCTCTACAACTCTATCTAGCCCCATCCTTTCATGTTTCAGATGGCGAAGCTGAGGCCCAAAGAGGAGAAGGGAAACTCACTCAGCTCAGTCCTGGGCAAACCAGGAATAATCCCCTGGCTTTCTGTCTCCTGCTTGGTGGGAATAGAAGGAAATGACCATCTTCATGTTCTCTCATTCAGGGAGCTCATTATTCTAGATCTAATCCTTTTATGGGAAAAGAAGACCTCACCCCCTGATGAAAAAGTGTGTAGACCTCAGTTAACAAGGGAATGGCCCTGGCTGGTGGCACATTGCATAAGGCACCGGCTTGTCAACCCAAAGGTCGTTGGTTTGATTCCCAGCCAGGGCACATGACCAGGTTGCAACCTAGGTCTCCAGCCAGGTCTGTGTTTGGAGGCAGGTGAAAGGCAGCCATACATGGATGTCTCTTCCCCTCTCTGCCTCTCACCCTTCCCCTCTCTCTAAAAATAATAAATAAAATTAAATTAAAACAAAACAAGGGAACGGAGGAAAGGAGTTGGGGGAGGGGCATGAATTCAGCCCACCGTGGAGGGGGAGGCCTATGAGGGAGTTGACCTTTCAGAGCGCTTCCAGGTCAGGGTGAAGGAGATGTGGTGTGTGGCGGGCCCTGGGTCCCCAAGTGTGGGGGACAGTGGGTAGACGGAGCTTTCAGGGTATCTCAGAATATCCCGAGATGAAAGGCCTGTTGAGAGGCTCAGGGAGTGCCCCAGGGCTTCAGTCTCCACCACAGGATGTCAGCTCACCTTCCTGGCCAGGCTAGGAAAACATTGCCTGGCAGGGTTCTGACTCACTTCCCCCAAACAACAATGCGTCTCCAGCGAGGCCCAGACGGCACTTCATCCCGTCCACAGCCCCATACCCTCCCAGGAGCTGGAGAGACAGCGAGACTGGGAAAAACTGGAAGGAATTCACCGTAGCAACCGACCTCGAGCCTCTGCTCTTTTCCAGACCACTCTCCCCTCTCCTGTATGCAGGGCCCGGGCTCCGGACCCTGGGGCCTCCCTCTTGCTCAGGCAAAGTGCTGGCCTCAGTAAGCAGCCCTGCCGCCTCCTGCTGAGAGCAAAAGCTGCTTGTCCTCCCCTGGGAAGGATCACTGTGAACAAGGGACCTTGAGTGACTAAAAGTCCTCACATTTCTGGCCCCTTGACAAGTAGGTGAGGGAGATGTACTGGAACAAAGTGATGCATGACCTTTGGAGGCGGAGAACTACAAATTGGATTCCTGTAGCAACTTTGCTGGCTGTTTGATCTTGGGTAAAGTACTTAAGCTTTCTGTGCCTCATTTATAAAGTGAGAGCAGTACTACCAAGTGCATAGTGATTACGTGAGACACTGTAGATAGCCCTTAATGCAGTGGCAAGAGGATGGGTGATTAAATGAGTGTGTAAAAGATGTGGTGAAGAACAAGGACTAGCATCTGACTGCTTGGGTTGGATCTTGGCTCTGCCATTCGTGAGCTTTGTGTCCTTGGACAAGACACTGTTTATTTTCTCACAAAAGGACGTCACCTTTACAGGAGATTGAGCCAACGCCAATCTAATTAAAACAGCTTGTGAGGCCGATACTTTCGGGACAGACCTCATATGTTTCAGTTTCCTCCTGTGTGAAGTGGAAAGTGATAAAAATAGATATACCTCGCAAGGTTTTTCCAAGTCATCCAAATGAACAAAATACCTGCAGATGTATTTTTCCAAAGAAGATACATAAAAGGCCAATGGGCACTTGAAAACATGCTCAAGATGATCACTAGTCATTAGGGAAATGCAAATCAAAACAACAATGAGTTATCACCTTGCACCTGTTAGAATGGCCATCATCAAGAAAGAGAAGATGACTAATGCTGGTGATGAAGTAGAAAAAAGGGAACACTTTTATACTTTTGGTGGGATGATAGACTGGTGCAGCCTCTATGGAAAAATGTACAAAGGGTGCTCAAAAATTAGAAAGAGACTACTGTATGATCCAGCAATTCTACTTCTGAGAATATATTCAAAGGAAAGAAAAACCCTGACTCAAAAAGATAGCTGCAGCCCTGGCTGATGTGGCTTAGTGGATTGGAGCCAGCCTCTGAACCCAAGGGTCTCTGGTTCGATTCCCAGTCAGGGCACATAACCAGGTTGCAAGCCAGGTCTCCAGCCATGTCCCCAGCTGGAGGCAGGTGAAAGGCAACCATACATTGCTATTTCTCCCCCTTTCCCTTTCATCCTCCCTCCCTGCCCTTCTCTCTAAAAATAATGAATAAAATATTTTTTTAAAAAGATACCTGCACCTCTATGCTCCTAGCAGCATTATTTATATCAACCAAGATGTGAAAACAACCCAAGCATTCATCAAACAGATAAATGGATAAAGATGTTGTGATACACACACCCCCTACACCTACAATTAAATATTATTCAGCTGTAAAAATAAGAAAATCCTGCCATTTGTGACATGAATGGACCTTGTGAACATTATACTAAGTGAAATAAGTTAGAAATAAAAATTGAAATACCATATGATCTCACTGGTGTGTGGAATATGAAAACAAACAATCATGCCCTGACTGGTGGCACCGGGGATAAGGCGCAGGCCTGCAAACCCAAAGATCTCTGGTTCGATTCCCAGTCAGGGCACATAATCAGGTTGCAAACCAGGTCTCCAGTCAGGTCCCCAGCTGGAGGCAGGTGAAAGGCAATCATACATGGATGTCTCTCTCCCCCTCTGCCTCTCTCCCTTCCCCTCTCTCTGGACATAATAAATAAAATCTTTAAAACAAAAAGCAACCCCATAGAAAAAGTGGTCAGAATTGTGGTTAACAGAGGCAGTAAGGAACAGAAAGGTGGTCGAAAAGTCCAGGCTTCACATGACAAGATATGTAAGTGCTGGGCGCACAGTGGTGCAGCATGATGATATACTGCTGTATGACATCTATGAAAATTGTTAATAGAATAAATCCTAAGAGTTCTCATCACAATAGAAGGACAATTTCTTTTCTTTCCTCTTCTTTTTGCTTTCTTCTTTTTTGTATCTATATGAAATGGTAGATGCTAACTAAACAAATCATTTTACAATAGACATGAATCAAATCATTATGCTGCAGACCTTTCATACAGTGGTGTATGTGAGTTATACCTCAATAACACTAAGAAAGGGTTTATACAGAGTGGGGAAAAAGTAGGGTTAGAGTTGTTCATATGGAAAGTAATGCAATAATGAATTAATAACAATGCAAGAATAAACTCTGTTGCGTGTACTCCTAACTGGAAACCTACTTTTGCCCTATGCTGTACTTTCTTAGTTGAAACCCCTAGTGTAACGGGGATTGAATATAGCAAACTTATATAAAGCTAGTCAATACTAACTTCAGTTTGTTAGTCTAACCTGATTTTCCTCTCAGAAATGTAGCCTACATGTTAAACGTTTTCTTCAGTGTACTTCACAGTTCAGCAGTTTCCATTGCTGGGTGGGCCTAAGGAGCAGCCTGACCCACAGGCCCAGCTAACGCTGACAGCCCCGATCCAGGGACACAGCCGGGGAGAAACCAGACGGCCGAGTCAAGGCTGCTGCCCATGGAAATTCATGTGGGGACCAGCAAGGGCACTGCCCTTTGCTCTGCTTCCCCTCTCCCTCATAAACACTTCTTCCTGCACTGAGATGTTAAGATGGGCTTTGGGACGAGAGTCGCCCATCTTCTGAGGTGGCCAGCACTTGAATGGGCCTCTTTCCTTCTCACCAGCACCGGTCTGTAAGGTTGGCTTTTGTTGCAGCAAGCGGCCAGACCTGGGGTCAGTTGTACTAAGAGTGGGGAAAGGAGAGAGAAAGGAGCAGTACAGTAAATGGGTGGAAAGTGGAGGTAAATCCATAGACAGGTTTGGATAGTATAAAGAGAAATATAACTGCCTTTCATCAACAATCACCCTAGACAAGAGGAAGGGAAGGGAAGGGCCTAGTCAAGGAACTAGCATAAAGGACCCATGGCCATTGACAACAGGGTGGGGATTGGCTGTGGGAAGGGGTGTGGGCAAGGCAGGGGAGAGCAATGGGGAAAAAAAGGTTTCAATTCCTTGCTACCTCTCTCCTTCTTCCAGTAGCCTCATGATGCAAATGTTGGCACACTTAAAGTTGTTTCAGAGGCTCCTTAAACTATTCTCATGTTTTTGTATTCTTTTTCATTTTAAATTTTCTGATTGGGTGCTTTCTGCTTCCTAATCTTATTTTTAAAAGATTTTATTCAGACTTGTGCTGGGCCTGCAGGTCTGTGCTGAGTCACGAACGGTGGCCTCTCATCCGCAGGATGGTGTTTGTGAAAGTTGTCAAAAACAAGGCTTACTGCAAGAGATACCAAGTGACATTTAGGAGACGGCGAGAGGGTAAAACTGATTACTATGCCCGAAAACTGTTGGTAATCCAGGATAAAAATAAGTACAACGCACCTAAATACAGGATGATAGTTCGTGTAACCAACAGAGATATCATTTGTCAGATTGCTTATGCCCGTATAGAAGGAGATACGATAGTTCGTGCAGCTTATGCTCATGAACTCCCCAAGTAGGGTGTGAAGGTCGGCCTGACAAATTATGCTGCAGCCTGTTGCACTGGCCTGCTGCTGGCCCACAGGCTCCTCAGCAGGTTTGCCATGGACAAGATCTATGCAGGCCAAGTGGAGGTGACTGGAGGTGAGTACAATGCGCAAAGCATTGATGGTCAACCTGGTGCCTTCACCTGCTATCCAGATGCAGGGCTTGCCAGGACCACTACTGGAAATGAAGTGTTTGGAGCCTTGAAGGGAGCTGTGGAGGGAGGCTTGTCTATCACAGTACCAAATGATTCCCTGGTTATGATTCAGAAAGCAAGGAATTCAACGCAGAAGTTCATCGGAAACACATCATGGGTCGGAACGTTGCAGATTATATGCGTTATCTGATGGAAGAAGATGAAGATGCTTCCAAGAAACAATTCTCTCAATACATAAAGGACAATGTAACTCCAGACTTGATGGAGGGTATGTATAAGAAAGCACACGCTGCTATACGAGAGAATCCAGTCTATGAGAAGAAAACTAAGAAAGAAGTTAAGAAGAAGAGGTGGAATCGTCCTAAAATGTCTCTCGCCCAGAAGAAAGATCGGGTTGCTCAGAAAAAAGCAAGCTTCCTCAGAGCTCAGGAACGGGCTACTGGGAGCTAATAAACCAAACTACAATTTTCTATGAAGATTTTTCTGAGAAAAACAATAAACTTGATAATTATTTTTTTAAATGATTTTATTCAACCCTGGCTGGTAGCACAGTGGATAAGGTGCCGGCCTGTGAACCCAAAGGTCGCAGGTTCGATCCCCCAGCCAGGGCACATAACCAGGTTGCGAACCAGGTCTCCAGTCAGGTCTGTGGCTGGAGGCAGGTGAAAGGCAACCATACATGGAGGCTTCTCTCCCTTTCTGCCTCTCTCCCTGGCCCTCTTTCTAAAAATAATGAAATAAAATCTTAAAAAAAAAAAGACCTACAGGTAGAGAACAGTGCTGAGCACAGATGGAGCACACCTACTGTATATGTTAGGTATTATTTCCAGTTTTGCTGCTAAAAAAGCATTGTTTGTTCCTTGACTCTCCTTCTGCCCTCTGCTTAGACAAGGGGCTAAGCACAGTTGTCTGTGAAAAGTCCACCTGCCTAGGATTGGTGGAGACTGATTCAGTAACTACCTGCCAGGACCTACCTGTACAACAGACAGACATTGCGGGATATACGAAATCCTGTCAAGCTCCACACTTACATGCTCCTGAGATTCTGCACCTACCACTTTAAGGCTGGGGAGAGATTAGTTAAAATACCTGGGGAAAGCAAGGCAGCATGGAGAACAAGGTCATTTCCTACAAAGCTCTCACCTGACTGGGGATGCATTGGTGAAATGTCGTCCCTAGAGGGCGCTCAAAGCACACAAAACACACCAAGGTTCCCAGAGTTGTGCGAATAGTAAAGGGAGTCAGGGTTTAGTGGAGGAGCCAGTGGGAAAGACCCTAGGACAGGGACAGCGAGGTGGGGACTGACTGGGGGAGGGGGAGGGGGAGGGGGAGGGGGAAGGTGGGGCAGGGAAGAGCAACGGGGGTGGGGTGGGGGATGAAACCATTGTATTACAACAACAATTGAGGCAAAAGAATAATGAGGGTGGACAGTTGTTAAAGAGGTCTCAGTGGGGACTCCTGGCCTGGGTAGCCTGGAGCTCCCCCAGAATACAACTGGGGGTAGAGAGAGTCCTCATTTCTCAGCCTGTGACTCACAGTCAGCTATAATCACAGTCCTGGTGGAGACATGAGTGGGCACATCTCAGTTCCCCATAGCTTCCCTGCAGTGTCCCAGGGTCATGTGGCAGGATTTCAGGGACCCTGCTAAGGGGTGATCTTGGAAGGGGAGGTACAGACAAAAGTGTTCACCTCCTAATGAGATTTGGAGGTGGGGGCGGACGGGGAATGTGAATAGCTCTCCTGGACTAGGCTAAGTGACCATGCAACCCTCTGGAAGGAGACCCCAGCTAATAAGGTCAAAATGAGGGCATGTCACAAAGATGTGCTCAGCATTAGTCAGAGACACGCTGAGACTTTGCAAGACTCTGGTTTCTTTGTGGAAGGCCCTCGCTCCCTTTCTCCCTCCAGGACACAGCGGGCCCCGTTCCTGCTACTGACACCTCTGGCACTCACACGAGCCAATTACTGATGAAAGCCTTCTGCCTCCTGCCTCTTCCCAATTTCTGTAAAACGTAAAACCTTAGCACCTCTGGGTTTAATTAGCAACTCGGCCCCATACACAGGCTGGCATGCCTCCACCCCCAGTGCCCTCCTCCCCCTGCCAAATAAAAGCTGTCAGAGGCAGAGGGGAAAGGAGCTGTCTCTTTGGCATCCCTCTCCAGGCCTGGTATCCTGGTTTGTTTTATTTCACTTTCCCTCAGACCTGATTCTAACTGAACATAAATCTCCATAAAGCAGCTCATGATGTCCCTGGGCCATTTCCCCACGTTGGGGGGCGGGGTTCAGTGGGTCCCTGCTGCTGTAAGCCTCCTCGGGAATGCTAAGCTTTTGCCGAGACCGTCTGAGGGATGCAAAGGTAGGAAGGGAACTTGAGAAGGGCGTTGAACTTTTAAAGGGGTGTTACTGTGGGCACATGGCCGGCCCCCCACTGCCTGGAGCCGGTGATTCGAGATGTCCCCAGGCTGAGAAGAAAGACCTCTCTCCAGCTCAGGGCACCAGGCCGCAACATTCTGGATCCTACTGTAGGAATCGAGGGTGGTTGCGGGTGTGTTTTTGTTTTGTTTTGCAAGGTCACCTGTAGGCCTGCGCTCCAGCCACTCTCAGAACCTAAGCTCATCCACCTCCGCTGGGGGACCCCCAAGCAACTTGCCTAACTACTCTGAGCTCCACTTTCGTCATCTGTAAACGAAGGGTAATCACGCTGCGATTCCTGGCGAATGTACACCAACGCGGAGCCAAGGAGTTTACGTGTGGACGCAGAAGAGGGCAGGTTTCTTTGCTCAGGAGCCCCTACTCACAGAATGGCCCCTGGGGACAGGCCTTCTGTCATCTTTCAGGGCCAGTTTTTCCACATCTGCAGAGCTGGGCGGGATGAGGCCGAGACTGCCCCTCAGAGGACATGGGGGTCTGAGCCCGATGAAGTCACGGCCTCACAAAAGCATTTGTCATACATACCTCACAAGCAAAGGCAGGAAAAACTGCAGTTGGAGGCACCGAACGCCTGAGGATTTTACCAGCTGGTTCAGAGGCCAGTTTGAACTTCATTCCAGTCGGCGCCTGAGTCTGGTTTGTTTGGCGGAGTTGGGTTCGGAAGAACAGGACAGCCCTGGACTCAGCCCTGGGTCCTGACAGGGGCAGAGGAATAAACGGTTCACTGAGTGAATTAACGGTCATCAACCTAAACCACAGGAGGGCACACCGGCAGGACTGGCCACTGGCGAACCCTGCTGTGGAATGGGGGGGGGGGGCTCCCAGGCTGGCACTGAGCTCATCCGACCCCTTGAGAGTCTGTGCCCCGCGCCACGGGAGGAAAGTAGGGAAAGGGGGCAAACACGAAGCCTCACTGACGAGTCCACGCCGGCCACCGCAGCCTCAGTTTGGGCCTCTCTTGCCCGTGTACACAGACACGTGTCCGCATTCAGGCTGTGAAGCCAGGACCGTGGAGCAGGGAGGAAAGAAGACAAGGATTTTCCACCCGGGAGAGATTTTCTGGCCACCTTGTTGGAGACCATGGGAAATCAGATTCAGAGATTTTTCAGACGGAAAATGCTTCGACCCCACTTACCTAAAATCACCAGGTCTTGGTCTGGCGAGGGGGCCTCCTGCAAAGGTCCGGGCTCCGGCCACCTGAGGGCAGTCTCTCCCTGTGAGGATCAGACAGCAAGGGCCGCGCAGGGGAAGGCGCTTATCCAAGTGCCTGGAAGACTTCAAGTGCCCGCTTGAATGTCAGGAGCAGCAGCCTTTGCTGCACTGACTGGGTTCCGCTTGCTGGACGTGAGGTCAGTCCTGAACTTAATTCCAACTCAAATAAGTGCACTAAAATTTTGTTGGCTTCTTTTCCTTGTAACTTTAGGAAGCGCTTCCGAGAAAGCACAGTTTGCTACAAGTTGGCTGGAGGTATTTTGTAACAGCTCCCAGATTGAACTGGAAATACTAGGATTTTGTCACTAAAACTGCTCCAAGAAATTCTTTAGAAATATCCTCATGTTATGGATGGAGAAACTGAGGCACAGAGAGGGGGACACATGAGGTTAGAAAATAAATCAAGTCCAAGGTCAGTGACTGAGATCCAGGTCTGACAGCAAAAGACTCCTTTTGAGGAAACTTGGACCATTCCCAGGTCTAGTCCCCTCCCGAAGGATCTGGAAAGAAGATGTTTGGAAGGACAAATCCTCATGCACCGACTCCACCTAGGCAATTCAGAATGCAACTCCCAGCCTCAGGGAACACCACAGCCTGATGTAACAAGCCCTCAATTAGAGGCAGATGGTAGGGACAGAAAAATTAAAGCAACGATAACAACAGTGCAAACTATAACAGCTGATACTGATTCAGTATAAGTTTTTACCCTGTGCTAAACGCCTGACATGCCATCTCTCATTTTGTCCTCATATCCCAATGGTAGAGATGAGGGAACTGAGGTTTGAAATGGTCCTGTGCACAAAGCTAAGGGAGTGGATGTGCTGGCTTTGGAACCGAAGTTTGGCTGAACCCAAGATCTGGGGCCTTAATTCCTTTAGTCTCCTGCACAGGAACTCAAGACTCAAATGCCACTTCTGTTTGAGAGCTACCTGATCCTTCCAATGAGGACCTCTTTCTCCCTCGGATGGGGGACTCAAATGTTGGAAAATGTTAGTTCCAGGTAACAGCTAATAAGCTTAGTAATCAATACATGTAAAAAGCTATTGTTTCAAGAACTGGAGGAATGACCCCCCTGGACTCCAGGAGACCATTAACAGTTCCACCTTTGTGCCCCAGGAGTCCTGCAAACCATCAAGATAGTGTCTGAGCCATTGTGCGCCACCCCAGGACACAAAGACCATGTCCCAGGCCCCAGATGAAAGACTGCTGCAGCTTTTCTCTCATTAACTTTTTCCCTGAATTCCAAACCCCTGACCTACACCTTTCTTCTCCCGATAAAAAGGGCCGTTTAAAATGGAATGTGAGACCATCTGTGAGAGTACAAGCCCGCTGTCTTCTCAGATAGCCGACCATCTGAATAAATCACCCGTGAAGATTTAATCCGTCTCTGCTTATTGGGTCTGGTAGATGCCAGACAGCACGAACACCGGCTTTTCCAGTTTACCTCCACTGAATTTCCGTGTCATGGCTTCCAGTCTTGTTTCCCTCATAGGTTGTGAACTTCTTGAGAATGTTGGATGTGCCTGTGTGTGTTGTGTGGGGGGGGGGAGGGGACAGGATCAGTATCTAGCCCAGTGTCCAGCACACAGAAAGTACTTGTACTCCATAAATGTGTATTGCTTTACCAAGTGATTCAAGGATGTTGCTAAAGATACTCAGGTTTGCAGAGCAGCTATGAGAAACTGACAAGTCAGGTTCACATTCCTCGCTTTCTACACGTTTGGAGTGGAAGGCAGATCCCTAACATCAAGCCTTTTAGATGCTGCCTCCCTCCTCCATAGCCATGGAACCCCCCGTCCTGTCCTTACCTCTTCCCGAAGGAATTGGGCCCTTCATAAAATATCTGTATGGCTGGTAGAAGCAGAAGGGCTGGTCTAATTCTAAACAGGGGGATTTGAGTCACCAAACCCTGGTGACAGGTTGATTACTTCTTTCGTCATGTTAGCCAAGTGACTGTACGTCAGAGCCAAGAGTCTCCATAGAGAAATGAGGATTGGCCCCTCACATTTTACGGACACTGGGAAACTGAGGCCCAGACAGGGAAAGGATTGCCCCAGTGTCACCTGCTCTTTAAATGGCCAGACCACAGCTGGATTCCTAGACACCTTGTCACTCAGTGTGGCATTGTTTCCACCCCACCAGTCTGCTTCTTTAATCAAAAAGGCTGGCATCATTGTCATCCCAGAGAGTTTTTGTTTTTGGTCTTCTTAATGTGGATTTAAAAATTCATGCCTAGACAGTGACCTCCTTCCCTTAAAACCCATCTTCAGTAAATAGGGAATTATCCTCCGAGGAAGAGGAGGAGGGGGAAGGGCTCTACAGAAACTTGCCATTCTCCCATGTTTATCTTTTAGTCCTCCCCAATATTGTCCAAGCTGGGAGTGGGTCCCTAGCAGGTCTAACAAAACACACCTTGAGATTGTCCAAGACTCCCAAGCTGACTGCTGCTACCACATCCTGTATGCTTTATCAAGGTTTGGGGGATCTACAGCCTACCCCTAGCTCTTCCACCGGGGAGCCATCACAGGATTATTAAAAACCTTTTGTTTTACTCGTCATAAAAACATTGAGGACCTCTGTCAAGGTCCTTAGTAAGATCTAAGTACCGACTCCACGCAGAACCCATATTAAACCATGTGGTATGGACAATTCATTTACCTTCTCTTTCTTTTTTAAAAGCTTTTTAAAATTATTTTTAGAAGGAGGGGGAGAGAAAGGCAGAGAGAGAGGGAAACATCAATGTATGGTTGCCTTTCACCTGCCTCCAGCTGGAGATCTGGCTGGAGACCTGGTTATGTGCCCTGGCTGGGAATCAAACCAGCAACCTTTGGGTTTGAAGGCCGGCGCCTTATCCACTGTGCCACCAGCCAGGGCCATTTATCTTTTCTAAGCCTCAGTTACTTACCTCAACCATCTCTTTGAGATTCTGCCCATCCACCTGTCTACCTGTCCACTAATCCTCCTGTTTGTCTGCCCATCTGTGCGCCCATCTGCTGCTCATCTAGGCTAGGTTCATGGGTTAAAATTTAACTTTAGAACCGAACTTCCTGGGTTGGAATCCTAGCTTTCTTACCTTCTGCCTGTATGATGTTAGGCATGTTACTTTATCTCCCTGTACCTTGGTTTTCTCATCTGGAAATTAGAGATGATAATAGTATTTGCCTCATATGGCTGATTTGAAAATTAAACATGTCAGTCTGTTTAAAGCACTTTGATTGGTGCCAGACATATAATACACACGTGGTTTCAAAAAAAAAAAAAACAACAATAACATTTTTAAAAAAGAAAAAAATACACACTTGGAATAAATGTTGGCTCTTATAGTTGCACACCCGCCAGGTTCCAGGCACTTTGCTAGGCTTTGTGGACTCAAAGGGAATGGTTTATCTCAGCACTTCTGATTGAAAGCCCCTTACAACACTTGTTCAGTAAACCCCAGGGGCCTGGCCCGGCACCAAGCCCGAACCCACCTTCCCCTAGGCCTAGCTGCAGCAGAGTGAATACTGTGCCCTGAAGGCAGACCAGAGACCTGTCTAGTAACCTCCCTCACTCA
Organism: Noctilio leporinus; assembly: GCA_004026585.1. NCBI lineage: Eukaryota > Metazoa > Chordata > Mammalia > Chiroptera > Noctilionidae > Noctilio > Noctilio leporinus. The sequence continues at coordinate 55,377 of PVIW01008893.1, forward strand.
TTCTCATCCATTACTCCTTTAAGGCATGTGCTGCTGAGCCTGGAACTCCCTGGCCAAGCTGCTCTTGCCAAATTCTGCATCTAAGCACAGGGGAGTGACAACATTAGGAAGGGTGACAGTGTAAAGGTGGCACAAGAACTGGAACCTGGAAAGTATCCACAGTCAATTTCATCCCATCCGCTCAGAGGGAATCCAGTTCCTGCTGGTGCTAGCCAGAGAAACCCTGGTTCTTCTCGCAGGTGCAGTAAAGACTGAGATGGGCCAGCCTTCCAGTGTGCATGCGAAGTTTATTAGTGAACGGGAGAGCAAGAGCAAGGGTGGCCAAAGGCTGGGTGACCAGCACCCATGTGCTTAGAGCCCAGGTAGCCAGAGGGCCAAGAGAAGAGAATGGCCAGAGGCTAGGAAGCCAGGGGCCCCCCACGTGGCAAAAGGGATCAGAGAGGACCCATGAGAAGAGAAAAGAGCCCGTCCTTTGTTCTGAGGACTTACAGGGTTGGTGGGATGAGGGTGAAGCAGTCACATTTTGAGTGGTGGGTAAAGGCAGTGCCAGCTTTCCGTGGGACATGGCATGACTACCCAAATGCAGGTATGGGTGGGGGTCTGTTAGCCCAAATCCTTGTCTTGTGCTGGGCTCCACTTCATTCTGTGTACTTGACGGGAGGCAGGTAGTTAACCAAAGTTGTTTTAAGGGCTGTTCTTTGGGCACCTAGTCCCCCTCCCCTTCCAGGCATTGGGAAGAAAGCACAGTCTCGAGGTTTTCCTTTTCCCAGCCCACTAGGATGACACACTCAGACTTTCAAGGGCTCCCCCGTCCTGCACTATCACAGTTTACTTGTGTTGTTCAGAGTGCCTGGCAGCCTTATCGGACCAGGCTGAGGATGAGTGGGTCAGCAGGTGAGACACGTCTCCCCCTGCTTCTAGCCTCCTGTATTCAGTTCTTGGTCAGACTGCAGCAGCGAGGGCCTGCCTTTGTTTTCCTTCTGGCTGCTCCTTTGACTGTAACAGTAGGAGTGTTACGGGAACAGACTCAGGCGGAACTCCGAGATGAGTGAAAAAGTAGGCACTTTATTACGCGCGCGGACCCAGAGGAGTCAGTCTCCAAATTCTGGGCCCCGAGTAAGGGTCTCCCCTCCTTATATACTTTTGGGGAGTGGGCATAGGCGGGGACAAACGGGGAACAAAGGATAGGGACCTAGCGCGGGAAAACA
>PVIW01008894.1:0-55000 GCA_004026585.1 Noctilio leporinus
TCCATGGTTCCTTTATACTAGGTTCTTGTCTAAGTTGCTCCCCTTCTTTGCCTCTACCTCCCCCCTCCCCCCAACCCCATTCCCCCTGACCACTGAAGGCCTATTCCTTGTATTCATATACTTGGTTCTGTTCTGCTTGTTGTTAGTTTTGCTCATTATTGTCCCGTAATGGGTGAGATCATATGATATTTGTCCTTCACTGACTGGCTTATTTCACTGAACTTGCTTTCTTATACAAGATATTTCAGACTCAACTTGTACTTCCCCTGTTGCAGACCTATAACTAGTCATTTTTAAAGGAAATCTTACTCTTTTTATTTAGAAATGATATTTAAAAGTTGACTTTATATATTTTTAAATAGTTTTTAAAACTTTTATTTATTATTTTTCAGAGAGAGGAGAAGGGAGAGAGGAAGAGGGGGAGAAAGATGGTTGCCTTTCACCTGCCTCCAGCTACAAACCTGGCTGGAGACCTGGCTTGCAACCTAATTATGTTGTCCTGGCTGAGAATTGAACCAGCGACCTTTGGGTTTGCAAGCTGGCACCTTATCCACTGTGCCACCAGCCAGGGTGAATGACTTTATACTTTTAAAATAACTATTTAATATATCATCAAATGAACATAACTCAGTTCATCAGCACTTTTATTTGTTGAGTATTTAGGCTATTTCCACTCTCCTCTCTTCTAAATAACTCTGTAATAAACATCTTTATGTGAATAACTTTTCCAAATTTAGAATTATTTTCTTTGGCAAGATTCCCAAAAGTGAAATTATTGGAGTATAATTTTTTCTCCTGAATCTTGATACACATTGTTCAGTTGTTCTTGTGGGAGGTTTTTAAAGCCAACAATGACTTCTAAGTATCAAACTGAATGATTTTGACTGATTACTCTTTCTTCTTTGACTCATTCCTTGTTCTTCTCTGTAGCACCTGAGTTTGCTGACTTCTTTTGTGCTTGAAATCTTCTCCCAGACTTTCCATAAAATGTCAGTGTTCTGGTTCTCCTCCTTTCTCTCAGGCAACAACCTGTCTTCATTATCCTCCTAAATTTGTGCATGTTCCAAGGCTTAGTCCTTAGCTTTCAGTTTTCTTACTGGGTACTGATTGAATGGAGGTGTCCTCACCTCTGTTTGTGCTTAACTTTGGATGCTCAGTACTGTCCTGAGCGCTGATCCTTTCTGGGTTTTGCCTTCCTCTAAGTCTGGTCTTTGCCTTGCCTTGGGCCCATCTCTATCTGCAATTTTGAGAGGATCAACTTATTCTAGTACATTCACAAACACTCTGTTCTTTGAGATTCTGGTTGTAGATGGAGCTTCATTTGAGCCAAGTCTTCTATTTGTCTGATATAAAAATAACATGGTTCTCTGTTGAAAGAATACAACTTAAGATGCAACTGGAAAGCAAACCAGGCCACTTCATTCATTTATGTACTCCATAAGAAACCTCTGTTCAAATATTTATGGAGAAGATGTATGCTTGGAATACAAACATAGTAAGATTTGGTTCTGCCTTCAATGAACTTGAATTTTCTAACTTCAGTGGTTTGTGACTAAAATTGGATCCTGCATAAGATTGGGGAGAGATGCAGAGTGTCTCCAAATGGATTAACAAGTCAAGTCCCTTTTCCCAGTTGTAAACCCAGGATGCTTTCCTGCCCTTCTAATCTGAAATCAAAATAGGGCTGCTTCCTAATAGAACCCAGGCTGCCATCCAAAGGTTTTTACTGTCATAGGAATGAATCACTTTCTCCCCTATTAACAACCCAAACATCTCCCACCCTCTTCAACCAGGAGCCAGAGCCTAGAGGGAAAAAGAGCAAGATCAGGGTGTGTGGAGATTCCTTCCTGGTGTATGTACTATTTTTCCCGGTAAAGGGAGATCGCCTACCAGTGCAAATCTGTCACCTCAAGTTCTGACCTCTGGGGGTGAGGGGGAGGAAGGGAAGAGGTCTTTTGTATTTTATAAGAAGCAAGGGGACATACTGTGTATTCATATACACGCTGTATATACTACATATATAGATATTTATACAAGGACTGTCATGGAAATATATACTGGAAATTGGCAATAATTTGGCGGGTGCAGTGAAGAATGAGGAGACTTACTTTTCATTGGAATTGTTGTACACATGCACTCTCTATTTAAAAATGAATTCAATTAAAAAAATGCATGAAGAGGAAAAAAATAGCAAGGGAGGGGCGCTGTGTTGTTTGTGTAGGAGAATGATTTAGACGCGGGTTTTCGAACTGTTTGATCTGAGCCTGAAGCATGAAATGAAAATTACTGGAGATGGCGATCTTAGACAGGTTCAGCACTCAAGGTAGAGAGATGCAATGGTGTTTTTCAAGAAATGTTAAGTTATGATATATATAAAACATTATCGATTGTAAATGACAAGAAAAAGGAAAAAACACAGGTCCCTTGCCGTGCCATTGTTCCCACAATGCCGTGACTCGGATTCGAACCGAGGTTGCTGCGGCCACAACGCAGAGTACTAACCACTATACGATCACGGCGAGCTACCGGGGCCTTAGAACCGTGTCCTTTTTAATGTCCTTTTCAGTAGTCATAGGCCTTCCCCGTTTGCGCGTCACTAAAGGTCCTGCCTATGGGGCGGGGTTCCAGCCTACGTTAGAAGCTGAGAATGCGCAGGCGCATTGCACTCCTGCCAGTTTCTCGGGTTCTTTCCGGTTTTGGCTGTTTACCCAAGGCACAAGGTGATAATGCAGTGCGGAAGGGTGGGTTCCATGTGAGTTAAGTGGGAGTTTAGAGGGGATCCGGTACGCGACTGCCCGGAAGTCAAAGTGTTCATAGCTTTGTTAACTCCCATTCCTCGGAATACGCCCATCACCTGTGCCCCGAAGACCCTTCGAGCGACCCTGGGCCTGCAGGGATATTCTTCAGGGGTTCTCTTACCCGCTGATGCCCCCAGGAGTGACCCAACGCCGCCTCTGCGGAGGATGTGGACGCCCCCCACAACCCGGTTGGCCCTGTAGAAGAGACTGAAAGCATCTCACCCTGCGATTTAGCACCCCTAACGCACTTCCTTGCAGCTTCTTACTTCCCGGGGGCCCTGATTGCCACCCCCGACCCCCCATGCTCCCGTCGCACCCAGTGGCCACCTCTGTTGTGCCCCTGAGCGGCAGCAGGGCCTAGGCCGGGTTTTTGTTGTCTTATCAGTGCTTCTGCCCCCAGGGCTGCTAGACCCAGGCCGAGTGCACAGTTGGCAATGGCTTTTTTCTACACCGAGAACGCGCCACTGGTGAATCCACAGCGACTACTTGCCTCCCCAGTGTCATTTGCTCTAATCACCTCCCCACACTCTACAGAATCGCCAGCAGGATCTTGCTAAACAAGAATTGAAACATTTGTTCGCTCCACCTCTCACTCCCACCTTCCAGACTGGAAGATGGCCTTTTCCAGTTCATCTCTTGGCTCTCCGAGCCGTTTCCCATTTCGCTAATTACTTGCATTCGTTCACTCAACAGGTCCTTGAGAGGCGCCTGTCAGGCCAGGCGTTTTGGGAGTGAGGAAGAGAGAAAATTTACAGAGGAATTCCGATACATAGTTATTTTAGCCTTTGCACTACTGATTGACAAATCCCCTTTGTGCTTACAAGAGCTGCTTCAAAAGTCACTTGCTCTGCGAAGCTTTCTCTTCCTATTATTGTGAGTCCGTTTCCAGCGCTGACATGGAAAGTCTTACAGACCTGTGACAAAACATCCTTGGTGCGATTTGTTCCCATGAACGATAACCATGCATAGACCTGGAGTAACTGGAAGTTTATACAGGTCGTAAATTGGTAAGTCGTAAATCTAATTTAAGTTTTAAGTCCAATTTAGACAGAGCTGAAGTTCCCATGCAATGACGTTGTAAAAAACAGTAGACCCCTTGCCGTGTCATTGCTTTCGCAATGCCGTGACTCGGATTCGAACCGAGGTTGCTGCGGCCACAACGCAGAGTACTAACCACTATACGATCACGGCGAGCTACTGGGGACTCGGGAGCTAAGTCCTTCTCCAGAGGTCTTCTGTGTTAAAAGCCCCGCCCCTCGACATGTCACTGACTTGTCACTGCTTTTCCCCGCCCATCCATATTGCAGCAGTTTCCCCAGTGTATGGCAGGAGCAATACAGTCTCCTCACTTTCCTGATTTTAGTCCCGACTGGTTCATGGGCGGGATCCCACCGCATCATCTCCAGGGTGGCTGCAGTCGGGCTTCCCCTTCATTGCTTCACAGAAGAAGTTGTGCGGGAGGGTCGGAACTGATTTTCTTTCTTGTGGAATTTAAGGAAAAGCCTCATTTCGAACAAGAATCTGTTCAGATAGCGTGAGCGCAGGTGCACGGTGGGTACAAGAGGGACCTGGAGCCACCGTTTGGTTGACTCCGAGGCCTGGCCTCGCTGGAGTCCTTTATTTTGCAAAGCAATTTCAGGTCCTTTCTTTTATGGTTTGTGGGGATGGCCAGTGGAGACTGGCTATCCTGTTAGTTCACCGCGCTGGGTACTCTGCTTCAGGGTCAGTGCAAAGGCCCGGGAACCTGACTGACAAGTCAACTTGGCCCTACAGAAGAGGACAGTACTTAGCAACAAAAATACCCGTGGCGTTCCGGTAGCATGCCGTGATCGTATAGTGGTTAGTACTCTGCGTTGTGGCCGCAGCAACCTCGGTTCGAATCCGAGTCACGGCATTGTGGAAACAATGTCACGGCAAGGGCGCCTATTTTATAGGTTTGGGAAGCTACATTCTTCTCTGTGATTATTTCGTGACTTGACTTTAGCCCAGACTTTAAATTCTACTATGGCAGAAGGTGAACTATGTGGCTTTACTCCTTTTTTTAATTGTTCAGCTGCCATTGAATCTGCCGACCTTGTTTAAGTTTAGGACCTAATCCTGTTACTTTTCTCTGTCCTCATTTGGCCCTTTTTCAAGGGTCAAATCATATGGTGCGTTCTTCAAAAAGGCACACGCTTTGCAGTGTAGGGGTTTTAGGAACAATATGCAAACATTCATTAGGGGTTAGAAGAGTGTAGAGTAGACAATATACTGACAAGTGGAAAATATGATGGCATTGGAGGGGCTAGTTTCCATAATCACAGTAAGTAGAACCAATGAGAAATTTGTGGCCTCCAGCTTCACAACCTCCCAGGTTAGAGGGTATTTTTCCTTCAGGATTTTTTCCTAATCTACCTCAGGTTTAAATAAAATTTTGTTCATTTTATGAGCACTTAAAAAATCCAACCCAAATAACTAATACAATGATAAAAAAAAATCCAAACTCAACAAATTTAAGTCTGTCATTTGGCATCAGGCAAAATGGAAGTAAGCTTTGTTTTAAAATTTATTTATTTATTTTTCATTTATTTATTTAGTATTTTTTCCCATTACCATTTATCCCCTTTATCCCCTCTTTCACATCCACCCACCTCCCAGACCCCTCAAAGTAAGTTTTGGATTTGGCTCTCAGGTGGCTGACAGCAGCTATATCACTGTCAAGGAGGGAATTCGGTAGCACTTAGTGAGGAATGAGCCTCTTCAGATGCCCTCAGGGGACTTGGCGGGGGGTTGTGGGGAGGGTAGCAAAGCAACTCAGGAAGCACTCCTGGGAGAGACAGACATTGCAGTGGGATTGTACCCGTTACCTACAATCTATCAGCAGGGATGTACTGAATGGTGTGTTAAAAGAAGACACTATTGCTGACTGTAATTCCTAGGTCTCCTCACTGCCAGTTTCCTAAATTTGATGAGTTTAAAGTCAGGCAACACGACAGCTCAGACCGCGAGGGAACAGAATAGGAGAGGGTGAGTCTGAGAAACTGCCAGATTTAAGGGACACACACACACACACACACACACACACGAACTCAAGATCGCATACAAAAATAAAACTGGCCAACACAAATGTGACAACTTTAACTCCTCTGACCACTTACCAAATAACTATATGGAAGGCTTTCAAATCTACAGGCTGGAATAAGATGTTAGAGTGGGAAGCAAGGAAAGGCTTTGGTTCCTACCCTGATGGCCCTGCCACCGTCCATCCTCCCACTCCTTTCCTGCAGCTACTTCCATAATGGGCAATGAGCTGTTCCCAGAATCTGCTGGTCTCCTCTAACAGTATTAGCAGTAAAAACAGCCAACCAAGAAAATAAAAACCAACAACATACGCAATCTGAAGTAACCCACTCTAGCTATTCACATTCTTCCAAGCGCCTAAAGCATATTCTGAGGGCAGAAATGCTCTAAAGAAAGCTAAACAGAAAGTTCCTAGTTGTAGGAAGAGTAACAGAAGGGGAAGCTGTTCTTCTGCTTTTCCGACTGCTGGCCTTCTGGGCAGGTATAGTTATCCGGGTGCATATTGTTCTCAAAATTTTATAACATCTTTTTCTGAGGTCACTCGCTTGATTCCTCTTGCTCTAACTTTTGATAATGATTTGACTGCTCATGAAGATGTTCCTGCAGGGGAAAGCATTGTTCTGAACAAGCTCAGTTGTTGTTATTGGTTTTTGGTTTAGTCTTAAGAATTTGGTTGGTATGATTCATTTCCTTTGAGTCTCCTTATCTCTGGGTGCACTGACAAAATGGACTTTCTGGGCTGGCCAAGAGCTAGAGACCCTGACCTTGGATGACCTCACCTGCTGCTCTGGGACTCCCCTTTCTGAGCAGTCACACAACACCCTCTCCCATTTGCCTCTTGCTTTAAACCCACATTTTATAGTTTCTGACTCTGGGATTGTGTCCTTGCCCTCACTCCTTCCAATTAGAAGTCTAACTTCTTTAGGTCTCAGCACTAGAAGAGAGACAGGCAACTTTTCACGGGGCAAACCCATCTAGAGAGGAGACATCAGCCCTGGACTTCCGCTAGGAGGCGCTGCATCCCAGGAGGTGGCTGTCGAAGGCTGAGGCTGGAAGCTCTGTCCTGCTCCTGTAGTTCACAGGTCTATAGCCCAGGGCCAAGAGGTGAGCGATTTTAGGGTCCCAAGAAGGACTCTCTGGCTTCCAAACTTTATTTATTTAACAAAGTTTAAGGAGCCAGGCACGGGGGAATTAATCCTGAAGTACACAAAGCCTACCTCCCTGACGCGCTCACTAAAAGCCCTTGAAGGTACAGGATCCACATGAACTTCTAGATCTGGTTCCCAGTGAGCCAATCTCAGATCCTTTCCTGAGGACAGACAGATGTGGACCAGGCCAGAGAGAAGACAGAGGATGGAGAAAGGGAAGAAAGAAAGAGGGGAGCTTTCTCTCCAAAATCTTTGCTGGCTTTCCGTCTGCTTATACCTTCCAGCTTCAGTACATGTCTAAGGCAAGACGCGTCTCTCCGTGTCCCCATCTGACCCAGGTTGGACCCCATTTTCCTCTCTTACTCTTAAGAAGATGGCACGGACAGTGATTTCCTTGCAAGGATCAGATTGGGGCTGTTTGCGGGGGTGGAAGGGAGGGAGCGAAGCCAGGAGAGGTAGTAACCACTATCATCTTTCTCACAGGCCACAGCGTCAGTAGACCTGCCACCTGGAAAAGTTCTTGAGAAGGCAGCCTGTCTACTGGATTTTGTAGGCTTCAAGGCTGGCACCAGCCTAGCAGCCCCTCCCTATCATTAGCGTTATCTTAATTCATTTTAGTAGAACATAGAATTACACTTATCTTCATTGCAACATTGCTTGCAGAAATCTTTTTCAGGAACTGAAAGAACCTTCCTGAGAAAATATGAATTAAGGGGCTGAATCAGTCCCCTATCAACTGAGTAATGCCCCGTCAGCACCCTCTGGGGCTTTATAGGAGCCAGGGGGCAAGTCTGATACTACTACTGGGGTTTGTGACTCTACTTGACAAAATATTCAACTATCTGGATTCATATCTAATTTCCACTATCAGCAGTTGGGCAAGTTGCCTAAGTTCTCTAAGTCCCCAGCTTTTGTAAAATATGGGCTTAACCAAGCAGTAACTACCTCACAGGGGTTAGGGGGTTTCAGTGAAATAATGTATGAAAGACCCTTGGCTCAGTTTTGCACCAAGTAAGCTCTCCGTAAAGGTTAACTATTATTATTATTATTATTATTATTATTATTATTATTATTATTAATTGAGTTTGTTGATGATCATGCTAGGACATAGTTTCTGTGAGCATTTTCTCCTCCCTGTAAGCCTTTGTCAAATTTTAACAAGGTCATTCAGTGCTCTGACAGAGAGAGAGCTTGACAAAAACCTCATGAATGTCTAGGCTGGACCCATGGTGCCTGGGCACCAAGCTCAAGCGAGGCCTCCCAGGCAGGTAGTGTTCAGTTGCCGTGACATGAAGTGTTTTTCTTTTACTAAAGTGTGGCTCCTCAGAGTGCTTTTCTTGGTCTTGCATTTCCTGCTCATATTTTTCAGTGTTCCTTAAAATAGTATCTAGCAATTTTGAAGGGCTACTGTGTGTTGCAGCACTTTTTAAAGGTTGGAGATATTTGGAAGATTAATCTTTTAACTGCTTAGTTACCTGAAATGGGAAAATGTAGCACTTACTTCTGCTATAGAATTATTAAGGCTTAATAGATATAGTCTTTGGTCTGAATGTTATAGTCATGTGACATTATGATCAATAAATTTGCCTCTAATCTCCCAAAAGCTTATTATGTATTAAATAGCTTATTGTATGCAATCTATGTAATTTATTATATTCAACAGACTTGAGCAGCTATTTTCCTAAGAAAATGCTCCTTATCATCCTGTGCATTTTGTTAATCACAAAGAGATCTTCTTTTGACCAAGAATGGGCGTGTAGCAGAGGAAAGGAGCTCCCTCTAGTTTCTCTTTACAAGAAAGTCATAATGTTTACTCCCCTTAAGGGAACAAATGGCTCTTGACAAGAAATGTGGTTTTGGCAAAGAACCTGCTACTCCAAATTTGTTAAAAAGCAGACTTACTAGCAGAATTTAATTCCTGCATCAAATATATGGGAAGATAGTTATAAGGAAAATTTTAAACTGATGAGCAAAGTATCCTTGAGCCTTGTGTCTGTAAACAAAAAATGAACATTGTGCTTTCAAAAGTATACATTTCAGTTAGAAACAAAGTCAAGTTTCTGAAAGATCTCCCTTTAATGGGCAAAACTGCACAGATTAAAGTAAAATAAAAGCTGTACTGTGGTAGTTGCCTATTGCTATGGGCTGCATGTGTGCATCTCCCCCCTCATCCCCAGCCTGCACCCTAGTGTTGAAGCCCTGAACCCCACTGTGTTGGTATTTGGAGATGAGGTCTTTGGGAAGAAATTAGGTTAGTTTAGGTCATGAGAATGGGGCTCTCCTGGTGGGATTAATGCCCTTGTTAGAAGAAAAACCACAGAGCTCACTTGCTCTCTCTGCCAGGTGTGGACACAGCAAGGAGGAGGCTCTCATTGAGGCAGGAGGAGAGAGCTCACCAGAACCTAGCCATGCTGCACCCTGATCTTGGACTTCCAGGCAACAGGACTGTGAGCAATAAATTTAAATGCCTGTTGTTTAAGCCACTCACTCTCTGGCATTTTATTATGACAGCCTGAGCAAACTAATACACCAATAACCTCTCCAGACCATGTTTCTCTTTCATTGACAAATGTTTTCACTTGGACGAATATTTGTGTTGAAACCATCCAATGACCTGGCTGCCCTTTGTTTTAGCTTTGAGATCACTTCTTGAGCCTGAGGACAGAGTTGGCTCCACCAGTTTGGATCTCTGTCTTTATATCTACAACATGGCCTGGGGCTTTCTGTCTGGCTCTCTCTTCCCAAATGCAAGCCCAGCCCCCTGGTCCTGTTGTAACAGGACCCTTTGTGGAGCGGGGAAGGGTGGGGGTGGGGGGTCTTACTTGTAGTGGGCCCATTTTGCCCGCCACCAGGAATGGCTCTTAATAACTGAGTTTGGTGAAAATATTTTTGGTTTATTTGAAGGTTATACAAATTTATATTAAATATGTGATTATGCTGGTTAATCCCACTCCTTTAAAAACACCCAAAATACACAGTACTGCCCAATCAGGCTAGCTTTAAAATAGTCAGACAAGTGGTACTGTTTTTCAGAAACACAACAGTTCACAGCTTAGCATTCCAGTTATATATTCAAAGTTCCCAGCAGCTGCTATACTCAGTTAGGGGAGTATCTTGCACACACTCCCCAACTCTTGTACCACAGGTAATTCCCTATCTCTGCTCACGTTGCATGTCTCCCTTTCCTCCTTTTTGCCTCTCCCCTCTCAAACCAGGTGAGTTCTCAGGCCTTGTGTCTGTCTGTGGGTCGTCCAGGAGAGAGAGCGAGCTCCTGTCTGCATGTCCATCCGGAAGAGCAAGAGAGAGAGGGTGTGCCTGCCACCCTATTTTAAGCCATGATGGCGGCCTGTGACGCAGTGGTAGGGTGATCAATCATGGCCACCTGTGAAATCTCGCCTAGCCCTGTAAATTCTTTCATCACCATTCTATGGTCAAAAACTCCTCCTATCTTCTTGGGGGAAGAGGTTTATCCAGTCATTTGCATAAGCAAGACACTAGTTACCAGCCATAGATAGCCAAGGACCTTTCTCAGGAAAAATGGCTGTACTTCATTATCCCATCCCCCACCCCCAAACTGCAAAGAGTGGAAGATTTTGGCTTTCTCCTGCTCTGTAACACTGTTCCACAGGGTTACCCCAAGGTGAAGGGTCAAACGATCAATCATGCGTCAGGAACCATCAAAGTACAATAAAGCATAAGAAACAATGCATGGTAGACCAAACATCAAACCTAAATTTAAAGAATAAGAAAGAAGGGAGAGCAACAGAAGGGAAGAGAGAAAAGAGAACATTCATTGACCGTCTCTATGCACTAGGCACTAGCCAACGACTTTTATTTATTTATTTATTGTTGTATTGATTATGCTGTTACAGTTGTCCCGTTTCTTTTCCCTTTGCCCGCCTCTGCTTGGTACCCCACTTCCCTCCAGCAATTGCCCCTACCTTAGTTCATGTTCGTGGGTCATGCATGTAAGTTCTTTGGCTTTACCCTTTACTATGTTTACTATTCTTAACATCCCCCTATTTTGTTCCTACCAATTATGCTTCTTGATCCTTGCACCTTTTCCCCCTTTCTCCCATTTCTCTCTCCCAGCTGACAACCCTCCAAATGATCCCTGTACTTATGATTTTGTTCCTGTTCTGGTTGTTTGCTTAATTTGTTTTTATTTTTTAGACTCAATTGTTGATAGTTGTGCATTTGTTGTCTTTAATGTTCATAGTTTTGATCTTCTTCTTTTTCTTCAATAAGTCCCTTTAACACTTCATATAATAATGGCTTGGTGATGATGAACTCCTTTAGCTTTACCTTGTCTGGGAAGTACTTAATCTGCTCTTCCATTCTAAATGATAGCTTTGCTGGGTAGAGTAAGCTTGATTGTAGGTTCTTGCTTTTCATCACTTTGAATATTTCTTGCCAGTCCCTTCTTGTCTGCAAAGTTTCTTTTGAGAAATGATAGTCTTATAGGAACTCTTTTATAGAGAACTCTCTTCTTTTCTCTTGCTGCTTTTAAGACTCTCTCTTTATCTTTAACCTTTGGCATTTTAATTATGATGTATTTTGATGTGGCCCTCTTTGGGTCCAACTTGTTTGGCACTCTTTGTGCTTCCCGGACTTGTATGTCTATTTCCTTCACCAAATGAGGAGAGTTTTCTTTCATTATTTTTTCAAATAAGTTTTCAATTTCTTGCTCTTTCTCTTCTCCTTTTGGCACCCGTGTTGGCATGTTTAAAATTGTTCCAGAGGTTTCTAATATTCTCATTTTTTTTCAATTCATGTTTCTTCTTTCTCTTCCAGGTGAATATTTCTTTCTTTCTTTTGTTCCAAATCATTGATTTGAATCCTGGGTTCTTTCCCATCACTATTGATTCCCTGTATACTTTTCTTTTTCTAAAAATATTTTATTTATTATTTTTAGGGACAGGGGAAGGGAGAGAGGCAGAGGGAGAGAGACATCAATATATGGTTGCCCTTTACTTGCCTCCAGCAATGAACTTGGCTGGAGACTTGGCTTGCAAACTGGTTATGTGCCCTGGCTGGGGACCTTTGGGTTTGCAGGCTGGCACCTTATCCACTGTGCCACCAGCATGGCCCCCCTATATATTTTTCTTAATTTCACTTTGTGTAACTCTCATTTCTTCCTCTATTTTGTGGCCATACTCAATTATTTCTCTGAGCATCCTAATGACCAGTGTTTTGAACTCTGCGTCTGATAGGTTGGCTGTTTCTGTTTCATTTAGTCCTTTTTCTGGGGTTTTGTTCTGTTCTTTCATTTGAGTCATATGTCTTTGCCTCTTCAATTTGGCAGTTTCCTTGTGTATTGGGCAGAGCTGCTAAATTTAACTCTTGATGGTATGGCCTAATGTAGTATATGTCCTGTGGGGTCTAGTGGTACAGCTTTCTCTATCACCCAAGTTGGGTACTCAAGGTGCACTCTTTGTGTGGGCTAAGTCCACCCTCCTCTTATATGAGCCTTCGTTGCTGTTCACAGATCAATGGGAAAGATTTACCCAGGCCAGGCAGCTGCAAGGATTGGCTGTGACCACTGACCACCAACCTCCATCCTCCGAGGAGGATCAGCTGTGCAGGGGCAGGGTGGTATTGCTCTTATGTGGGCTGTGTGTCCACTGGGTGTGCTGGCCCTGGGGTTTCCCAGGTGGTACAGGCCTAGGTCAGCCCCTACCTGTCTTTCACCTGAGGCCACCCTGCCTGAGCTCTAAAGCAATCTGAGATACTGCTGCTTGTGCTGGGCTTGGAGATGCCCAGGTGAAGCCAAGCTGTGAATGTAAGCTGGCTGCTGGTAGCACTGGGCCTGGAGCTCACTGAGACCAACTGTTGCTTGTTTGATGAGAAGTTCCGAAGCCTGAGCCAAGACCAGTTATTCACATGGAAAAGCAATTTGGGTGGGCCCATAAATTAGGTGGGGAGGAGTCTCTGGGGATCTCCAAGGAGGGTCAAACAGGCCAAACAGTGTTAGCAGGTTGATGGAATCTTGGATATGGCACCAGCTTGCTGGCTTTGTGTAAGGAGGTTTTAGGAAAGAGACAATGGCCTCTGCTCCCCCTTTGCTGCCAGACAATCCAGTTTCTCACCATACACCACTGGTGCCTTTCAAGCTGCTACCCTGGGGCTGGAGCTCAGAGGGAGTGAGTTTAAGTAGGTGAGTCCGTGTGTGGGTTCTCTAAGAGAAACTGCTTGGGGCTTCAGCAGTTTCCTCCACAGACTCAATCTCCACTTGTTTTTGTAGCCAGAAGTTGTGGGAGCTTATTTTCCTGGCACTGAAACCCTGGGCTGGGGGGCCTGATGTTGGGCTGGGACTCCTTGTTCCTTCTCGAGTTTTTCTCCAGCACATGTGGGTGAGAGACCAACCTGTTCTGTGTCTGTGTCACACTCACCCATCTCGATGGATGTGTGTTTTTAAAAAAATTCTATAGTTGTAGACTTACATTCAACTCAATTTTTGGTGGTTTTGGCTGAGGATTGTTCAATATTTTAGTTGTAAATTTTTAAAAGATTTTATTTGTTATTTTTAGAGAGAGAGGAAGGGAGAGAGGGAGAAAGACATCAATGAATGGTTGCCTTTCACCTGCTTCCTGCTAAGGACCTGGCTGGAGACCTAGCTTGCAACCTGGTTATGTGCCCTGGCTGGGGAATTGAACCAGCTACCTGTGGGTTCACGGGCTGGCATCTTATCTACTGTGCCACCAGACAGGACTTAGTGGTAATTTTGATGTGGTTGTGCGAAAAGGCAAGCCATGTCTGCTGTGCTACCATATTAACCGAAAGTCTCAATGACTTTTATTTAATTAAATAATTCATTTCATTTAATTCTACAGCTCTGTGATGATGCCACTGTTATCACCCTTTTGCCTATTAAATAGCTTATCTAAAGATTTTTGCCTTAGGTAGTAAAAGTGAGATTGTGAGAGAATAGACAATACTTCCATGGGGCTAGAGAGGACACGGTTGTTGTGTGAGTGGCTCTAGATGGTCAGAGAGGGAACAGGATGGAAAACTAGATTTCACCCTGACAGCTTATGCATCTAGGCTCTTCCTACTGATCCAGGCTGGGTTGGTTCATTGGTGACTCTGTAACCCAGGGAGTAAAATGTCACCCTCAGGGGCTGCTATGTCTCGTATTGAAAGTTGGGAAATACACGGACATTTCCCATACTATTTCAGAGGGTTATTGGCAGGATCTGGCATGTTGATTTACAGGAATGACATTTACGTAAGGAAAAAATGCCATACAGGTTCAATTCAATACCTTGTCATAGTTGCTATTCTGCAGAGGCTTTAATCCAGCTAAGGGGATGTGACATACACCATATGATAACAATCTACATGTGATTTATTTATTTATTATTATTTTTAATACAGGAGGAAAATGAAAAAATTTTAGATGATTGCAAACCACATACAATCTAAATTTGGCAAAGACAGACCAAAATTGGTAAAATTGATAGCCATGGTATAATTCCACTCTTTTAAGATTTTATTTTCTTCATTATTTTCAGAGAGAAGGGCCAGGAGGAAGAAAGGGAGAGAAGCATCAATGTATGGTTGCCTTTTTCCTGCATCCAGCTATGGATCTGGTTGTGGAGACCTGGCTTGCAACCTGGTTATCTACCCTGGCTGGGGAATCAAACCAGTGACCTTTGGGTTCGCAGGCTGGCACCCATCCACTGAGCCACATCAGCCAGGGGTTGACTTGTGTGTTAATCACTTAGATGTCCCCAGGTCCTCTGGCTTTCTAGGATCTGCCACCTAGCCCCAGGACTTTCATATTTAAATAAAATTAACTTGAACCCATCCATCTTCTGTAGAATGAAAATAATCACCATTGCCCTCAATATTTGTGAACATTCTTACGACGCCCCTCCTCGTTATCTCTGGCTCTGTTTGCACACTTTAGCTGCCTTCTCTAACTTGCTGAATGCAATGTCTATATCTCTAGATTTATCTATCTATCTATCTGTCTATCAATCATCTATCTCTATATCTGTATCACCTTACTGCCCCTGCTCCTTGGCAGTCCTGAATACCACTTGCTTCCTAAAGTCCTCATACATTACAAACACCAAGCTGTACATGTAGCAGATTTTACTAAAGACTTGATGGAAGGAGGGTGGAGCTATAGTCCAGCACAGAAACTGTTAAATGTCCTTTTCCTTAACTTCCTCTTGGCCATTGCCACCTCTGAAAATACCTCACTGCCCTGATCTTTACATGGAGCCCCAGTGACCACCATACTGTTCCATTTCCTTCTCTCTCTCTTCTCCAGCCCTTTTCTGTTTGTGTCTGCTAATATCCTCCACTAATTCCTGCTGTATTGCTTGTGTAGGACAAGATAGCCACCATCTATTGAATGCTTACATTGTGCCGGGCACTATACTAAGTGCTGCACACTTCTCAAATAACTGACATTCTCACTTTTCCTTGCTCCAGATACCTGGGCACATACCTAGGAGTTTAAATTTTTTTCCAACAAATAATTTTTCACAATTTCTGTGTGCCTGGAGCTAGGGTCTCTGCTCTAATGGAACTTCATAGCTAAAAAGCCAATAAAGATAATTTGCTAAAAAAACAAAACAAAACAAAAACCCCAACAAAACCAACCCAAAACCTACAATTCTCAACAAGGAATTTTACTGCCACTTTAATACCAATTGTTTTTTTCTCCAGACTACAATATGACAACATTATGACAAATAGCAGTATCAGAGAAAAATATAGAAGATGTCACATGATGGACACACAAGTAGCTCAGGCCAGAAGAGAGGACAGTGAGTTCATTGGAGGCTGAAATGGAGTCCAAAGGCTTTTAGAAAAAGAAGAAGTCTTCTGAGTTGGATCGTAGAGAATGGGTTATTATGAGAACAGAAAGGGGAGGGAGGCAGAGGAGGCTGGGCCAGGATGAACAGGAGAGAATTGGGGTTAAAAGCAAAGACTCTGGGCTCAGACATAGTTCTGTCATTTGCTCACTTTGGTATTTGGCAAATGCTTCTCTCTTAAGTCTGAGTTTGCTCGTCTAGGAAATTGGAATAGCAACAGTGTCTTCCTCAAAGGTGTACAGTCAGGATTAAATGAGAACATGTGAAATGCATTACAGTGACTGAAATAGGATAAGTGAACAATATAGTTTTGAAAACGCAAAGGATCTGTATTAGAAACTTTACACTTTAGCTGTTAAATTTTTCTGAGCACCCAACCATTTATACGAATGTTTTTTCCTTTCACTTTTGTTGTAATTTAATCATTTGGAAATAAGGTCACTGTGCCCATGGAGTCTCTGACTCCGAATGTTTCCGATTCTGCCTTGAAAGTAAAAAACCCAAGGAGAGAAACACTGAAGTGCTTAATAACAAACAGGATTACTTCCTATCACTTGTTTCCCAAACAAGGGTAGACTTTCACCAGCGGAATAAGGTTAGAGCATCTGGGGGAAGGTCAGAACTGGGGCACCAACACCAGCATTCTCAGACTTTGTCCCCCTAGCAATTTAGCCATGGAAAATAATTAGCCAACTGTAAATCAATAAGCAATAGATTTTTTCATTAGCATCCAAGTCAAAAGTCTCCCATAAAGTTCAGCAAATAGAGAATAAAGATTCTAATCCATGGTATTACTAATTGTGGGAGGTGGTTGTTGATGCAAAGTCTCTAGAACATAAACATGCTCTCGGGGCCTCACTGGATTCTCCACAAACCTCGTCCATTCTCATCACAAAGCCCAGACTGCTCACCCACCTGCTCCCTGACATGCAGGCCCATAGCTGTCAGCCTCCATCACGAGTTCTGCAAGGACTGAAGTAGCCCCCACAGTCATTCTGAAGCGCATTTTCCCAGAGCTCTGTCACAGCTTTCCCAGGTGGAGCACTGTAAAATTAAGTAGATGTGGTAAATAGAGAGGAAGGTGTTTGAAGGAGAGACAGAGGAAAGAGAGGGAGGGAGGGATAGTCAGAGAGACAGAAATTAAAAGCAGATGTAGGGCCCTGGCTGGCGGCTCAGTGGATAGGTGCCAGCCTGAGAACCCAAAGGTCGTTGGTTTGATTCCCAGCGAGGGCACATAACCAGGTTGCAAGTCAGGTCTCCAGCCAGGTCCATGGCCATAGGCAGGTGAAAGGCAACCATACATTGATGTCTTTCTCCCTCTCTGCCTCTCTCCCTTCCTCTCTCTCTAAAAATAATACATACAATCTTTTGAAAAAATGAGGTATTTGGAAAACACTTTATCACCACACATTTAAACCATTTTAACTGCCCACAGTAGTTTAAATGGCTTGGTATGCAGGGTCAACTCTATTCAAAATTGTGACATTTGTACATTTAAATTCTTCCCTTTGTGGTCTGCTCCACCCATGTCATTATTATTATTATTATTATTTCTCCTTCCCAAGCTCTTCCTCCAGGAACTTCCCCTCTGGTGAGCAGGAATGAAGACCTTAGCTCTACCACAAACTCCATACATAGCTCTGATACATGCTTAGCTCTGTACCTAGCTCTAATACATGTTTAACTCCAAAACACCACCAAGCGAGGGAAAGTGCCAATGTGTTTGGGGTGGGGTGGGGTGTGTGTGTAAAAAAAAGAGACAAGTAAGTATAAGGAATGCTTTCCTTAGGGTAGGAGGTGGCATATGAAAAGATAACAAAGTTGTTTAGAACACATTGGTGCTGAGATGTCAGTAGGTCACCTAAGAGGAAATAACCTTCAGGTTTCTGGGAAGATAGGAGTGTGGGAGGAGACTTCTCAGGCCAGGATTAGGGAAAGGGATTGGATACCATCTCCATAAAGTGGGAGGTGTGTAATAGGCTGCTGAGTGTCCTGAGGGCCTGTGTGCATGGCCAGCAGGGCGCAGGGTCCTTATGCCATGCCTATCAGGCCACCACCTGTGGCATGATGACATATAACTACAGTCAGTGCACTTGTGGTTGACCGAGACATGTTAAAGGTCCATTTCACTCTAAAAATCTATATGACTCTGCAAGATAACCTGCCCCACACCCCTAGATAATAGCTATTTTATGACCCAGCTGGCGCCAAGGCAAGGTGAAATCAAGCAAAGGAGGAATAGGAGGGCCTCTTTAGGTACCCCTCCTTGGTACATTGATTTCTTTAGTTATCATCTTGGCAAAAAGGATAATTTCCTAATCTGTGCTCTTGCTTAACAGATAATGAGATAAGGAATATATACATTCAACATTAGCTCAGCCAATGATGAGAAAGTTGAACTTTTCACTTTGTTGGTTCTCTGCCTTTGCTCTTAATTCAGTTTCCTCTGGGCACTTCCCCGTGGTTAGATGCAACAAAGGACTTAACTAGCATAAGCTCTATACCTAGCTTTAAGCACGTGCTTAGCTTCATTTTAAACACATTTTCAGTATTTTTTCCAGAAGCAACTAAATGATATTAGCTGCCTTAACACTGGTGGACTCAACCACTGGTAAGACCTTTTTAAAGCTCAAGAAAAGGTCACATGCGGAAATATGTCAAGGGTGGCAGAAAAAGCCTGGTGTTTGAAGCTATCTAGGTCCTTTCCTTAGAGCAGGTCCTCTCTCTTAGATTATAGACCATATATGTGTATATACACAAGTCTATACTTCATTTGCATTTCATAGATTTTGGTGTTTTAATTTCCATTCGATTAAAATATTTTCTAATTTCCCTTATGACTTTTTTGACTCATGGGTTACTTACATGTATCTTGTTTAGTTTCCAAATACTTGGGGATTTTCAAGATATTTTTTTGTTAATGATTCCTAACTTAATATTTTTGTTGTCTTAGAGTGTGTTTTGTATAATTTCAGCTATTTAAAATATTCTAAGGTGTTTTTTTTTGGCTTAGAACATGGTCTATCTTGGTGAATGTTCTGTATGTATCTAAAGCCAATGTATATTCTGCTCTTGGGTGAAATGTTTAGAAAATACCAGTTAGATCAAGTAAATTAATAATATTGTTTAGGTCTTGTATTTCCTCATGTATTTTTTTGTCTACTATTTCTATCAATTACTTAGAAAAGAGTATTAAACTCTCTAAACATAATTGTGTGTTTGTCTATTTCTCCTTCCAGTTTTATTGGGTTTTGCCTTACAGCCTTTGAAGCTACATTGGTTAGCCCAGATACATTTAGAGTTGTTAAAGATTCTTGGTGAATACACTTCTTTCCATTAATGTAGCATTTTTCTGTATCTCTAGTAATATTTTTTTTTCTGAGCCTACTTTTTATGATATTAATATAGATATTTCAGCTTTTTTTGGTGTTTCTAAAAAATCTCATTTTCTATTTTTTACATATATATTATGTTTTTATATTTAAAATGAGTTCCTTACAGCCAGCATACAATTGGGTCTTACCTTTATTTTTTTTATTTTTTATTTTATTTTAAAAAAGATTTTATTTATTGTTTCCAGAGAGGAAGGGAGAGAGGCAGAGAGGGAGAGAAACAGAGAAATATCAATGTATACCTTTATTTTTTAAATTCAACCCAGCAATCTATAATTTTTCGTGTATTTAGACTATATTTAATGCACTTATTGACATGGTTTGATTAAAATTTATCATCTTGCTAGGTGTTTTTGGTTTGTTTCATTTGTTTTCTGTTTACTTTTCTGCCTCCTTTTGGATTAATTAATTTTATATAATTTCCACAATTGGCTGATTATTTAACCTGTAAAGTATTTTAGTGGTTGCCATAGGGTTTGCAGATTACATAAATAAAGATTAGATTCTATGTCTAAATAATATCATAGAGCTTCATATGTAGTAAGACTTTACAACAGCATGCTTCCCATTTGTTCCTTTGATTGGAACAAATTTGTTCCAACAAATTTGACTCTTTGATTGATTTTCAGATATTAAACCATCCTTGTATCTCTGAAATAAGTCACACTTGATTATGGTGGGTGGTCTTTTTAATGTATTGTATTGTTGAATTTGGTTTGCTAATATTTTGTTGAGAATTTTTGCATCTATGTTCATCAGAGATGCTGGCCTGTAATTTTCTCTTTTGTGTTGGCCTTGTCTGGTTTTGATATCAGGATACTATTGGCTTCATAAATGAGTTTGGAAGGCATGGGCTCTTTAAGAGATATCCCTTAGTTCACCACAGCCCTGCAGGTCTTGAGCACAGCTGTTCCTCAAGGCCAGATGTTTGGGGCCTTATCTCTAAAGTGTTGGTGTTAAAAGTTGGGGTGCTCAATATGAAGTACAATCCCCTTACCCTGAGGGAGAATCTAGGTTTTGAGTTTTTCCCTGATTGCCAGGCGGTGGGTGGGTTGGGGAGTAAGATTTATGATAGTATTGTGCCGGCATTTCCTACCTGCTTTCCTTGTGGTTTCTCTTTTGTTTGACTGATGTGAAGGAATTGCTCCACCATTTTTTAAGGGTTTTTTCCAGGTGAAATTGTTCATGTATAGCTATAGATTTATTGTGTCTGTGGGAGTTCAGATTCTTGCTATGTCACCATCTTGAACCAAAACCCCTTTTCATGCTTAATTTTAACTTCTAAAATGCGCGTTTATTTTTTTATAGATGTAATTGTCTTTTCAAACATCTTTATCTTTTTATCTATTTTGTTCTCCTTTCCTATTAAAAAAATTAATTGTAGTTACTTTAAAATCCCTGTCTGATATTTCCAATGCTGAGTCATTTATGAATTTGTTTCTATTATCTGTATTTTTTTTTTTCTCTTGGTTTTGGCCATTTGGTCCTATTTTTAAAGGATACCTTGTAATTGGAGATTAGATGCCGGACATTATAGTTAAAACTTTGTGGAGGCTCTGGAGATGTTATATATAATTGAAGAGGGTTAGCATTTCTTTTATCAGGTGTGTCAGGTAGAAATAGATTGACTTGGTCCTGTTGAGACTTTGCTTTATGCCTGTTATTTCAGCTTTGCCTTTCCTCTAGGGCATAGATTTTATTGCTAAGGTATGTCTCTCCTTACTGGGTCCTGGACCTTTTAGGGTCTCAATAGAAAACCTTATGTGTTTATGAAGATCTATATCCAGGGGATTTGAAATGAACACTTATCTTCCCAGCACCACACAGCTACTGTTTTTTTTTTTTTTTTTGGGAGGTGGGGATACTGTTTCTTGGTATCTTATTTTAAACATATACAACTTTGAAGTTAACCAATGGTTTGGAAACATGATTGCAGTTTAATTTTTCATTTTTTGTTGTTCTCTTCTTCTTTTTTTTTAATAATGATTTTTTTCTCTAAATTACAGCCATTTGGCTGCCCCAAAGTCCATCTTCTCTATCTTCAACCTCGTAAGATTGCTTGGGTATTATTTCTCTGCATTGTGATTTGAAAAATAAAATGCCCTCAGAAAAAGAGCTAGGATAAAGGTAGAACTCAATTCTTGTTTTTTCCTTCTCTCGAAAATCATAGATCCTCAATTCCTGTGTCCACTCATCACTCTGAAATGCTTTCAAACTGTTGGTTTATACATTTTGTGTAGCCTTTTTGTTGTTTTCAGCAGGAGGGTTAAAGACAAGCTACTTCATTAAGACCAATATTGGAAGTTCCTTTATTCTCTCTAGTTTTTCCTACTTCTACCAGTAATCAAGGGACATGTAAAAAAAGAGAGGATAAAAATCTTATATTATTTATACCCTACTTATTCCCCAGATGGGTTTGTGGTAGGCCACTAACTTTTCTGGGAGTAACCCCTAGGCTTTGGGATAGTTAGAAGGCCTAGCTTCCATGGAATGAACAGAGCTAGCCTCTAATTCTGGCTCTACCCTAACTACCTGTATGACTTCAGACAAATTGTTCATTTTTTTTTTTAAGAGCATCATTTTTAAAAGGTTTTATTCATTATTTTTAGAGAGAGGGGAAGGGATGGAGGAAGAAAGGGGAGAAACTTCAATGTATGGTTGCTTTTTACTTGCCTCCAGCTAAGGACCTGGCTTGCAACTTGGTTAAGTACTCTGACTGGGAATCGAACCAGAGACCCTTGGGTTTGCAGGTGGGTGCTCAGTCCATGGAGCCACACCAGCCAAGGCCAAATTGTTCATCTTTTTGAGTCTAGTTTTCTTTGTACCTAACATAGGATTAGTAGCTGACTTGTTTACAAGAATATTATGAGGATAAATAGTAAAAGTATAGGAAAACCTTTTGGAAGGCTGTAAAAAGCTATAGAAACAGAGGCATCTCTTACTTAATTTCCACCCACAGCCAAGAAGTAGCACAAAACTTGAGAATGAGGTTGCCAGGATTTGGATTTGGCTTAGTCACTAACCAGCTGTTGACCCAGGGTAAATCACTTCATTCTTCCTGATTTGTAATTTGAGAGATCTTATCAAACTATAGGCAATAAGACAAAAACACTTACACAATGAAGCCCAAGTCTGTTTATAAACCAACAGTTAATTGAGGGAAGGTAGCTGCCAGATCAGTTTTCCTCTTGGCAGTTGGGTTATGTCAATAATACCGGCATTTAAAGGTAACGTGGATTCCTTGCAAAAGTGAGATGAGTGCCATAACTTGCACTTCAAAAATGAACATGGACTTTTACACCTTTTACAGGAAAAGAAAGATGGAGGTGGGGGCAATGAGAAAAGAGAGAGATGTGATCACTGGCATCGTTTCACCTGGACCAAACATTTGGATCTGCACCTATTGTTATGCCTACACCCGCCCCCAGAACTGGCAATCATCTAAGGTAAAAACAAAAACCAGAGATTAAGTGTGAGTTGGGATGAGTTGGAGAGACTTCACAGTCACACTGAAGTGATTGTCGGACATGAGATCAAAAAATGTCTGTAAGCTTCCTGAAATACAATAGTAGCCCACAGCTATAAGGTATTATGCTGTTTTCCAAATTATTTTTCTATATTAAATTACATAACTTTCATAATAATCTTGTGAGATAGTATTAAGCAATTAAGTAGGGCACAAATAACAGAATGGGGCCTAGAGAAGTGAAAAGAGTTGCTCTTTGTGACAGAATATAATACATGTTTACTCTGCAAGGGCTTTCATGGATGTGTGCGTGAGTGTATGTCACTTATCTTACAAATATTTATTAATTGCCTAAAGTGACCACCAATCCTGGGCCTGAGGATACAGCGATGAACAAGATAGAAAGCCTGTGCTAACGGGAGACAAGTAAACGTTTAGAGAACTCTCTCCTGTAGAGTTCTGCAGCAGCGTGTTGTGACAGGAGTGCAGGGGAAGAGCTCCAAAATCTTGAGCTTCAGTGGAGAGGGTGGCCTTGCAACAGACACCTGAGAGAGGTGTAGGGATTTGCTGGGTAGACAAATAGGGGCAGTGTGTTCAAGTCAGAAAGAACAACATCCGCACACTCACATAGGCACAAGGGAGCACCGAGTCTTCAGGGTACAGCATGCAGCTAGGTATTACTACAGGGTAAGAGTAGGCAGAAACTAGGTCACTTTGAACAAGTCTGAAGAATTCTCTTTCCCCTTCTGTACATTCTCCCTATGTCCAATCAACTACTAAGTACTACAGACTTGTTTCTTTCTATCCAACTTTGCTACTGCTTTGGTCGGAGCCCCACCATGTCTCACCTGGACAATTGTTTTTGTCTCCTGGCCCATGTCCCTGTCCTCAATGTGCCTCCTTCCAATCCATGTCCCTCCTCCCTTCCCATCCGGTTCATAATAAGCTCAAACTTTTAGCCTGGCTTATGGAGCCTACCTCCACCTGGTACCTTACTGCATCTTCAGACTTATTCCTGGATAGATCACCCCATTCCACTCACATTTCCCCCTGCCATTCCTTAACTGATTTCTTACTTTATTTTGTCATTTTTTAATTCCTCAAAAATTTCTCTCCATCCTTTAGCTAAGGGGCTCCTTAGGGAAGGCCACACCTCTGTGCCTTTGTTCAAGTTCTCTCCGCTGGTACATTTTTCCCCTTCTCTATCATTGATCCCTTACTTACCTTTCAAGACTTTCCAGAATCAGGGCAAATGTTACCATCTCCATGAACCTTTCTGACACATCTGTGTTCCTTTAATGATCTGTCAGTTCCTTCATGGCAGAGACAATGTCTTATTTATATCCAGCACCCAAAACAGTGCCTGGGTGGTAGTGAGTATTCAATAAACAGTTGCTGAGTGGATTAACAAAAGACTTCCTAGCAATCTTTTGACATTAAATCTTGTATAGTTCTGCTTTCTGGGTTATTTTTCCCCTCTAGTAATGGTCTTTCCCATACAAAAAGATAAGTTTTTCTGAGTACAGAGACCTTTCTCTTTCTTTTACATGCTCTGCAGTGCCTAGTCCAGTGCTGGGCAATGCTTCTGCTCATATGCCTGTTAGGAGTTCCTGCAGAATTATTAGAGCTGACCCTGCTCTAATTTTTTTTTTTTTGAGGGTAACCTCAGGATGATTTATTAAAAGAAATTGAATGAAAATCCCCAAAGTAACTACATGCCTAGTGCAAATCATTCTTTTAATGCATAAATGTTTAACTTGAGAGCTGCGCACAGGAGAGGAGGGCCTGAGAGAGAAGAGCCAATCCCAGGAAAACAAGTCCCACCCTGTTCCTTAAGTCAGTTCCTGTGACTGACCCCAATTCTACCTGTGGTTACAGGAAGAAGGATTAAATCCTGAGGGAACCAGGATCTCTTGGGGCTGAATTTTCCTTTCCATCTTTTACTGAAGAGACAGAAGGAATCCTACAAACTGGTGTAAGAGAGGGTGTTTGGGGAGGGCAGGAAACTGATTTGCCAAAATTTTAAATAGATCATATTTAGAGACCAAATTCAGATTGTTCTTTGCCTATATAGGAAGGTCCTCTTTTACACATCAAACCTCTCTTTATATGCGTTTAATGAAATTGTAGTTTAAATGCTTGAATAAATAAATTTTAAAAATTCCATGGGGAAGGGAATTTTCTGCAGAGAAATGTCCCAGAATGAGTTCATAAATTTGAATGCTTGTCTATTAGGGTTGCTTAGAATTAGACTCAAATGTTGCTTTTGTTTCTTGATTCTCTCATTTTGTTTTAAAACTTTATTTGGGATAATTAACATTCATGCTGACTATCCTAAGTGTAGGTTTCTTTTATTTAGCTAGTGAAGAGCTTTCTAAGGATGCTTCCAAAACAATTTTGTGCTACAATAATAGTCAAGAACTTGAAAGCCTGTTACTCTTTGTTTTCTCAGCAGTATGTTGGGGATTGGAACCTCCCCAGCACTCTGCCTCCCTTTCTGTTTTCTTCTGACCCAGTACAGCTCACAGGGCATCTCCCAGCCTAACAGGAGTAGCCTTTATAGGACCTAATAGGGTCATTTTCCATCCAGGTCCTGGGGCACTGGTTGAACCATTGATTCATTTCAATTCCTCCTGCCCTTTATTTCTCTTCTCCTATTACTCCTTCCTTACCTATTCACAAGAGGACACAGACAGAAGTCTATAGTTCATTCTTTTTTTTTAAAAATACATTTTATTTTGCTATTACAGTTGTCCCAGTTTCCCCCTCCCCCGTGTCCCCCTCCACCTGGTACCCCCCATTCTCTCCAGCAGTGTCCCACTTAGTTCATGTCCATGAGTCATGCATGTAAGTTCTTTGGCTTCTCCTTTCCATTATTCTTCTTAACATCTCCCTGTCTAGTCTATAACCACCAATGTGCACTTTTTTCCCCCTTTCACATTCACCATTTAATTACTGCCTTCTGTCAGCATCTCAAAACATGTTAATACAAAGTTTCCTTTTCATTATTTCAAAATGCCTACATTAATTCATTTGTTTAAAGAATTACTCTTTTTAAGTAATATGAATTGCAATATTACCAAACACATGCAAAAATACATTTATACCCATACATTATTTTTACACATACTTAAAGTACATAGTGGACTTTGAAGAGTTATCACAAAAAATTTAAAATGTGCCAATAGCTTACATAATTATTACATGTTAAATGACTGTATTGTAGATATATTTAGCAAGATTAAGCAGTTTTTCTTCTTCAATACTGATTTTACTCTGGAATGCTATTTTTGTGAAATAAATCACAGAAATGGTGTATTGCAGAACTCACTTTTGTGAAAGTTGTCCTAGAGACAGTGCCAACCCATAGTAAAAAAGGAATTTGATTTTTGAGTCAGATCCTCCCCCCTCCAATAATATAACTCAACTTTATTTTAAGCCAGTGGAACTACAACTTATTCTTTTTGGCATTTTCCATCTTAAATAGTAGATTTATTTATTTATTTATTTATTTAGGCTGTGCACAGGTCTTACTTCTTTCAATACCCGCTGTTTTTTCTCTACATGTGTTTTACAAGTTGAAGCCCTCAGAAATAATGGCACTTTCAGTGCCCAGACGGTCCCAGAGTAGAAATTATTATGTCTACTAAGTTGTGGTAAAAAAAAAATCCCTAGGATTTAAATAATTTTGTATAATGGTATTATAGCTATGTTTTGAACTTGTGGTTGACTTCCTGTTTGGTCCTAAACTAACCCCTGAACTATTTAAGAGTCTGTTGAGGTAGAGGTTAGGTATGTTCACATTTCAATAATAAAGTTTACTATAGCATTAATTCCTTTTCCCAAGTATCCCCAGTTTGGGGGCCTTCATAACTGGAAATGTGTGTTTCCACAATCTATTTGAAAGGAATATCATCTAATTTACATGCTAATAAGAGAATATATATTGTCTATGTACACAAATCATATAGTTAAGTAGTTTGAAACTTCCACCCAAATTGGTCTTCATTCTCAGAATCTTTTCTAACCTAAAGATTGTCTGATTTCATAACACACCCATGACTACTTGGTTGCTCTTTAAAACATAAATTGCTAACAAAATCTGTATATTACACACCCACACATAAGCACATATTTTGTAACAGTGAGTAAATAAGAAAGATAGCATGTCTTCTATGTAATATACATTCACATTTTCTTACTTTTTTCTTCTTCCTTAACTGCATTCGATTTTTCTGAGTTATCATAACATGATTTTCCCATATTGTGAAATAATTCCAATCTAAGAAAACTTAACCTGAAGTAATGCAGATACAATATACAAAATTACACCTTATTTATTAAAATTTATTTATAACAAGATCATTCTAAAGCATTCATAAGTTAAAGTTGGTTCTTATACAACTTTGATTGGTACACTTAATACATTTACCTTTAAGATTATTATTGATAGGTACTTATTCATTATCTATTTTTTCCTTTGTAGCTGTGTTCCTATCTGTCTGTTTCTTCATCTTCTTAAAGCAGACCCTTTAGCATCTCTTGCAATGCTGGTTTGGTGGAGATGCATTCTTTTTATTTTTTTTTTTAAAGATTTTATTTTTAATTATTTTTAGAAAGAGGGGAAGAGAGAGAGGCAGAGCGGGAGAGAGACATCAGTGTATGGTTGCTATTCACCTGCCTCCAGCCACAGACCTGACTGGAGACCTGTTTTGCAACCTTGTTATGTGCCCTGGCTAGAGAACCGAACCTGCAACCTTTGGGTTTACAGGCCGGCGCCATATCCATTGTACTACCAGCCAGGGCCTGAGATATATTCTTTTAGGCTTCTTTTCTCTGGGAAACTCCTAATTTCACCTTCCATTCTGAATGACAGCCTTGCTGGGTAGAGTATTCTTGGTTGCAGGCCTTTGTTTTTCATTGCTTGAAATATTTTTTGCCATTTCCTTCTAGCTTGTTGTGTTACTGTTGAGAAATCAGCTGATAACCTTATAGGAGCCCCCTTGTATGTTATTAGCTGTTTCTCTCTTGCTGCTTTTAGGATTCTCTCCTTGTCTTTGAAATTTGCCATTTTCATGATGATGTGTCTTGGAGTGGGCCTATTTGGGTTCATCTTTCTTGGGACTCTCTGTGCTTCCTGAGCTTGCACGCCTTTTTTTCTCCTCAAGTTAGGGAAGTTTTCTGTTATTACTGTTTCAAATAGGTTTTCTATCGCTTGCTCCTCCTCTTCTCCTTCAGGTATCCCTATGATACGGATGTTATTACATTTCATATTGTCCTGCAGCTCTCTTAAAACCTCTTCATTCTTTTTCAGTCTTTTTTCATTTTGTTGCACTGCCTGGGAATTTTTTTCTACATTGACCTCCAGCTTGATAATCCAGTCCTCTGTATTTTCTCTCCTGCTTTTGATTGCATTCTCCATTTCCTCCTGGTTCTTACTGATGTTTTCTATGTCCTTTTTAATGCTTGTGTAGTTCTCAGTAAGTTTCCTGTAGCTAACCTGGAGTTCTTTGTAGTTTTCTTTGAGCCTGATGAGCTCATTAAGCTTCTCTATCATCATTATTTTAAATTCCGTGTCTGATAGGGTGCTTGCCCCTATTTCATTTTGCACTCTTCCTGGGGATTCCTCCTTTCCATTTGCTGAGGGTTTATTTCTTTGTCCCCCCCATTTTAGGTGGCTCTTGTTTGTTTCTGCTTCTTAGATAGGTCTGCTTTGACTTACTGTCTTAGTGGTGTGACCTTCTGTGGTGTAGAGGTGCACTTTGTTTACTTCCTGGATCTGTGCATGAAATTATTATCTGCTCCTCTGTCAGCATGCCCTATAGTTCATTCTTTATTACATTAAAATTTTGCTTCCACTATTCCCAATGTTCCATTCTTAAAGAAATCAACTAAACCCCTAAAGATTTGTTTTGCTTTGTTTTTCCTGTGGATAACTAGCCCTAAACATTATCCCTAACCTCATATTATAGAATGACCAGCCTTACAGCCTTGTCCCTGAATTTGTTTTCCAGTTGAGGAGAGCGGGAGATGGAGAACACAATCAGAAAAGAGGACACTACTCTGTCCCCAGTGGGGACTGGCATAGAGAACCCAGGGCTGGAGCTCACGGTAATCCACCGGTTTAGTGTCTGCGGAGCTTTGCAGTCAGTGGGTTGCATGGCCTCCCATTAGAATAGATGGCTGCTCACAATCCCCATCATGAGTGACCCCAACTCTATCTGTGTTTACAGGAAGAAGAATTAAACCCTGAGGAAACCAGCAGGACTGAAGAGCAAGGACAAAACCTTAGGCATGTACTTGGGATTTCCATGCACAGGGGTACAGGTGCTCTGGAATCCGATTAGTCAGGACCTAAGGAGCTAGGGTGGGTTAAATGTGGTCAGTGAACTCAGAAGAGGCCAAAATTGCCCCATTGTCAGGGAGCTCCTGGTTTTATTGTGCTGATAAGACTCACAGCCATCTGATGTTATAATATGCACATCTCCATTTATATGTAATTGTTATATAAACTTTGGGTCATAAATAAGGGGAGGTGGTCCAGCTGACAACAAAGATAACAACAATGGGAATAATAACAGCTACATTTATTGAGTACTCACTATTGTGCAGACTGCTTTATGTAATTAGTTTTCAGAGCAACAGGTGGATACTAATTTTTTTTAAAGATTTTATTTATTATTTTTCAGAGAGAGGGGAAGGGAGAGAGACAGAGACAGAGACAGAGATAGCAATGTACAGTTGCCTTTCACCTGCCTCCAGTTACAGACCTGGCTGGAGACCTGGCTTGCAACCTGGTTATGTGCCCTGGCTGGGGAATCGAACCAGCGACTTTTGGATTCACAGGCTGGCGCCTTATCCACTGTGCTACCAGCCAGGGCTAATTTTTTTTTTTTTTTTTTTTCCAATTAGAACATCAAGGCTTAGAAATTAACTTAGCCATATCACTGAAAGAAAGAAAGAAAGAAAGAAAAAGCTCTTCACAGATACTCAGATTGGCAGGTGGGAAGAAAAAAAATCAGATGCTAAAAAAGGTAGTGAAGGACCAGCATAAGGGATAATAATGAAAGTAAGAAAGTAAGGTCTTGAAAGTCAAAAGAAAAGGAAGAGTCAAGAATAAAGTCACAATATTGTCTGAAACAGGGATCAGGAAGAAGGAATGAGAAAAATCTTTTTTTTTTTTTTTTTTTGCACAATCTTTTTCTTTTCTTTTCTTTTTTTTTTTAAATTTTATTGTTGTTGTATTACATCCATCCCCTTTTTGCTCCCCTCTGTCCCCCCACCCACCCACCCATTCCCCCCAAAGTCAATCCCACCTGTTGTCCATGTCCATGGTTCCTTTATACTAGGTTCTTGTCTAAGCTGCTCCCCATCTTTGCCTCTACCAGAAAAATCTTTGAATTCGATGTAGCATGGAAACAGTCTTTTTATAAAAACATGCAGAAATCATACATTGAGAAGCGTAGACAAGGCTAGTGAATAGTTTCTAAAGTTAATATGATCCAGAGCAGCTCCCAAATCAAAATTTATTTTTGTTTATTTTTTTATTTTTAAAAATTAACTTAGTGACTTCACAGAAGAAACAAGTGTAAGAATTTAATTTCTATTTCCTTCTCCAGAAATTCACTTCTGTATACAAATTGATATATCTCAACATGGGCATGTGAGAATAGATTAGAGAATTTAAATCCCAGAAATACTTTTAGAGTAGAATTGACAAAATTTAGTGATTAGCTAAAGGCCAACCATTTTCACCATTTTCAGGACACATACTCAGACCTGTTTTCATCCCTCTAATCCTGTTCTTGGTTCCTCAGGGAATCCTTAATCTGATCCTACAATGCAATCTGATTTTAGCTTCTCTTTCTTTTTAGTGCTCTGAGTTTAGCCATGTATACATATATATTCACATCATATCTTTATCCATTCATCCATTAACGGGCACTTGATTATTTCCATATCTTGGCTATTGTGAATAATGCTGAAATAAACATAGGAGTGTTTTGTTTTCATTTCCTGTGGGTCTTGTGGATATATACCCAGAAGTGAAATTGTTGAATCATAGGATAGATCTATTTTTAATTTTTGAAGAACCTCCATGTTTTCCATAGTGGTTGAACCAATTTACATTCTCACCAAGAGAATACACATCTTTGCCATCACTAGTCATATCTCTTGTCTTCTTGATGATAGCTATTCTAACAGGTATGAGGTGATAGCTCAACATGGTTTTGCTTTGCATTTCTCTAATGATTACTGATAGTGAGCATCTTTTCAAGTACCTGTTGGCCATTTGGATCTCTTCTTTGGAAAAATGTCTTTTTCCTCTGCCCAGTTTTTAATAGGATAGGTTTTCTGTTTATTTGTTTTGCTTTGTTTCATGATTGAGTTATATGAATTCTTTATATAGTTTTGGGCATTAACCCCTCATCCAATACATGGTTTGGAAAAATTTTCTTTCATTCTTTACATTTTTTTGTCTTTTCATTTTGTTAATTGTTTCTTTTGCTATGCGGGAGCTTTTAAGTTTGATCTAGTCCCACATACTGATTTTTTGCTTTTGCTGTTTGTACTTTTGCTGTCATATCCATAAAATTATTGCTAAGACAGACATTGAAGAGTTTCTTTTTTTATTTTTTAAAAGACTTTATTTATTATTTCCAGAGGGAGAGGAAGGTAGAGAGGCAGGGAGGGAGAAAGACGTCAATATATGGTTGCCTGTCACCTGCCTACAGCTATGGACCTGGCTGGAGACCTGGCTTGCAACCTGGTTATGTGCCCTGACTGGGGAATCGAACCAGCGACCTTTGGGTTCGCAGGCCAGCACCTTATCCACTGTGCTGCCAGCCAGGGCAACATTTTTTTTTAATTTTTTTATTGAGACTCAATTTATTTAATAACCTCATAAAAGCTTTGGTTAAAAGTATTCAACATCATAAAAAAAGTACAGAACAGATTTTTAGATTTTTAATATATGAATACAAAGTGCATGACTACATACAGTACAACCTGCAGGCACAGAGAGGTGGAAGGGAAAAAAGAAAACTGTGGTTGAGGTTTAGTAATAAATAAATGGATATAGAAGTAGAGATGATTCATATTATAGTATATTCTACCACCCATTCTGCATCCAAAAAAAGAACCATTTCAAAATAACTCAGGAGGGAGATGATAATGCCTGAGACTCTTGTAGTATACCTTAAAGGCTGTGGGAGAGGTGCCCCAGCTCACTGTGTAGTCTGTGCATATGGTGGCTTATAATTTCTTCCAAAAGGAGCATTAAGATTTAAGTTTAGATTAAGAACTATAAACCTACAGAGTACCCATAAAAAGTGGTTCACTCCTTTATTGCTATTGATACTACCCAATTTTTAAAATCCAGCTTCAAAAATAAACAGCTAGTCATTTTATTATGAGGTAGGCAAATGGTCCCCTCTCATTATGAGAAGTATGAACTGGTAATATTTTTCATAAGCTTTCACAAAACAGGCAATGAGAGTACTTTGGTTTAGGTTCAAGTAGCAGGCTTTTAATAAAGATTTTAGTATTGAAGGGCCTTATTCAGGATTTATCATCTAACATCCCAGTGTTCAGAAAGCCTGACCGAAAGAAGCCAAGCAGAAATCAACCCGTTAAATATTAACACACCCGCTTTTCTTTTATTAGTATTTTACTTTGATATAGTGAGACCCCCCGCCCCCAAATCCTAATAGGTTAAAACAAGTCAAACAACCACTCTAAACAGATAATACCTTCCCAAGATCAGTTGAAGTGATCTACAGCTAAACCTGAATTGTGTAGATTTTCAGCGAAGTCACCAGTCATGTAACAAAAGTCAATTATTTACACACCCGGCAAGCACTCCAAGAGACGTGCCCCAAGATGCATTAACCTTTGTTATCTTTATGTCATCCTAAAGGCTTGCACATTTTATTTTCCAGTTAAATGAACATTTTAAATAGTGTTTTCTCTGCTGTGTGGTAAGGTCTTGGTACTATTCATAGAAGACTGCTTATCCTAAAGACTTGACATTTCCCCAAGAAGAGCTCTGATCCTGCTTTAAAAGTTCCATATAAATTAAAATCTTCCTCAAATATCAATATGAGGGGGGTGACACAGGATTCAACATATATAGTCCCGTTACCACTTTGTTTGCTTAGAAATTACTCCTTCACCATAGTTATGGCAGAGAGCCTAGTCTGTCCTGCTTCATATTTAGCAGTATAGGTTTGAATCCTCACAACCTTGGCCAGACCTTAATTATTCCAAAATTATTAACAACTACCTCTAGGGGCAAGTCCAGGCTACTGAATTATGACAAGTTATGATCATGAAGGAACTAAGTGTAGTCAGCCATTATTGAAAATGCCCCAACCACTGCTTTTCAATATAGAAATACATTTATTGTGCAACAAATCCCATCTCAGTCCCCTGAAATTCCCCTCGTTTCATTCATTAGAAGGGGATTTAAAGGAAAAGACTTACAGAGCACTTTACACTAGTATTCAGCTTTCCTGTGAAATACTCAGCATCTTAAATATTATGTACATTTTTTTTAAGCTAGACACTGGCTTCATAGTTTGTGGAACTTGTAAAAGTGGAGGAAACCTAGCCGATTCAGAGCTATTGTAGAAATTGTCTTTTGGCAGAATAGCAGGTAGCCGAGTTAAAAATAGGATGACCATTTTGTTGCTGTGTTTTGCTTCCTTTGTCTCTAAAATTGTAAATCGTTTTTGGTTCCCCTTCCACATAACCCTCAGCCACTGGCCCTGAGTGGAGACGAGCAGAGGCTCTGGCCCCCTGCTGCCTCGTTTCTCATCGCTGTAGCAGAGCTTGAATGCACGTGTGTCAACAAGCACTTCCCCCAAGGCCTTCATAGATAACCCCACAACATCTTTTCTGTCTTTTCCAGTATGTGAGATGTAAAAAAGGAAAAAAAAAAAAAAAACCTGGCGTGCTGTTAAGAGTTCAAAGCCATCCCTATCTGAGGCATCATCTGACTGGTTACCGTAACAAAGATTTGAGCTGAGGAGGCACTTGACGGGGTACTGTGAGCATCAGAATTGTAACGTTTAATTTCTTTCTGCAATTTGCTGGTCTGACTGGCTGTTTATCCTGTTTCCAGATAAGAGTTTTCATTTTCTTTGGTCTTAATGTTGTCTTTAGACAGGGCCCTGTGCTTGCACCTACTACATGATTCCAGGATATGTGTGTGTGTGTGTGTGTTCTAATCCTGTTGGCAATTTCTTCCATCTTTTCACAAGCAGGACACAGGGTTTACACATTATCTCCTGAACAAGTCTTGTGCAACCAAAACAGCTCCAGAAGTCCTTTACGTAGCATTTATTGTCATCACACTGAGAATTGGAAATATAGCAACTTTCTATACTTTGATACATCTTTGGCTTGTGAAAACCAAGCATCTCTTCTTCCTGGTAATAGTTTTCCAAAAGCAGCCAATCCATGTGCAATAATGTTTCCAAGGTTCAAAGTGCATGCCAGGCCAACCCCCACTCCAATTGCTCTCTTTTCCTCAACTGTATTGTCTAGAAAGACAAGGAGCTTCTTTATCTACATTTGCTTCTAGGGGTTTTATGATATCAGGTTTTATGTTTATGTCTTTGATCCACTTTATGTTAATTTTTGTAAGTGGTGTAAGGGAGGAGACCAATTTCATTGTTATGCTTATGTTTAACCAGTTTTCCTAACATTGTTGAAAATATCTTTTCCCCATTGGGTGTTCTTGGCTACCTTGTCAAATATTAGTTGACTTTTTATGTTGGAGTTTAGTTCTAGCTTTCTATTCTGTTCTCTTGGTCTATGTGGCTTTTTATGCCATGCCCTATAATTTTATTGCTATAACTTTATTGTATAGTTTGAAATAAAAAAGTATGATACCTCCAGTTTTGTTCTGTTTCTTTAGAACTGCTTTGGCTATTTGAGATCTTTTGTCATTTTATACGAATTTTAGGATTATTTTTCTATTTATATAAAAAGTTGGTCATTGGTAATTTGTTAGGGATTGCATTGAATTTATAGCAGGCTTTGGATAGTATGCACATTTTAATAATATGAATTCTTCTGACGCATTAACATGAGATGTCTCTCCATTTTATTTATTTTATTTTTATTTTTTATGTATTTATTTATTTAGAGGAGAGGGGAGGGAGAAGGAGAAGGAGAGAAATATCAGTGTGTGAGAGATACACCAATTGGAGGGACCTGGTCCACAAATCAGGCATATGTCCTTGACTGGTGGGACTGGTGGGAGAGAACAGAATAGAAAGCTAGCACTAAACTCCAACATAAAAAGTCAACTAATATTTGACAAGGTAGCCAAGAACACCCAATGGGGACTGGTTGGGAATCGAACTGGTGACCTTTCTGTTTGGCATTTAATTCACATCAGCCAGGGTCCATTTTATTTTTTAAATGCTTTTCCTCTTTTTATGCATTCCTTCAGATTGATTGAGTATTAAATTTTTTTTTAATTTAAAATTCACTTTTAGAGAGAAGGGCAGGGAGGGAGGAAGAAAGGGTGAGAGACATCAATGTATGATTGCCTTTCACCTGCCTCCAGCTAAGGACCTGGCTGGAGACCTGGCTGGAGACCTGGCTTGCAACCTGGTTATGTGCCCTGGCTGGGAATTGAACCAGTGACCTTTGGGTTCACAGGCCAGTGCTGAGCCACCAGCCAGGGCTTTGATTGAATATTTTGAAATGATTTTATTTTATCTACTTTGTTGGTTTAATAACAACTCTTTATTTTATTACATTGGTACTTGCTTTGGTGTATATAGTACATATCTTCAACTTACTAAGGCTACCTTCAAGTGATATTCTACCCTTTCACATGTAGTATATGAACCTTATAATAAGTATACCTCTGTATCTCCCCTTCCAACCTTTAGTTTTTATTATTTCTGTCTATTGTTTATGTTTATACATTTTATTTCTACATGTTATAAATCCCATACTACACTGTTATTATTTTTGGTTAAACACTAAATTATCATCCGATATCTTCCAACTTAAATGTATCTGCACCTGCATGAATCCTTATTTTTTCCCTTCCTTCATCAGAAGGCCTACTTGTCATGAGTCTGAAAGCAACTTCCTCTCCATCCTCTTCTACAGAGCCCCCTTTCCCCTATATTTTCATTACTCCTTTTCCATTAGATCCTTCCCCAATCTGTAAGTGTACTCAAGTTTTTTCATCTTATAATAAACAAGCAATTCAACCTTACCTCAACCTTGTGATATTTTTTCTTCATGGTCAGATTTCTTGGAAAAGTGAGATTTACTTTCAACAGCATTTTTTGACCTTCCCATTCACTATTCACTTCTCAGCCCTGTGCAATCCAGTTTTTACTAGCACTGGGCAGCTGAAATTCTCTTATTCTGGTCAGCAATGAAAATCAACCTAACAAGTCCAACATACACACACTGTTTTTTTGGAATTTCTGCAGTATGACCCTTCTGACCCTTCCTTCCTTGAAACTAGTGTTTTGATTTTAGTGACATTACACCTTCCTCATTCTCCTATCTCTTGGATTTTCCTTGTCATTTTCTAGGGTCTGTCATGTATGTGCCTTTTCTTCTCCAACACTTAATAACATAACAACATAATATCTCATCTGAAGCCTGCACCTTTGTTCTAAGCTTCATCTCTATAGCGAACTATTTCCCAAATATCTAAACACTTAGATGTTACATATGTACTACAAATTAAATGCTGAAACCAAACTCCTATCACTGTATGGCTTATGACATAGGCTGAGTTCTAGGCAGACAAAGATGAATAAACTCACATTTTCTCCTCCTATCTGTTTCTCCTCAGGTCTGGTCCTCCTCCTGTATTCTTTATTTGGGTGACTGTTTTCTCCATGACCAAGTCATGTGAAGCAGGAACCTTATTGTCATCTCAGTTTCCATCAGCTTGATGTTAATCCTCTCCTGAACTTCTAGGCCATTCACATCTCTACAGTCCCCCCCACCCCGCACCCTCAGTTACTTCCTAAATGGCCCCCAGACATTTCCTACCCCACTGCCACCAGAATGAGCTTTCTAAAACACCTATCTGCTCACATTATTACCTTGTTTAAATTCTATAATGACTTTCCACTTCTTGCAAGATAGCACCTAAATTCCTACCATGGCATGTAATCTACATAACCTGGCTTCTGTTCTTATTTTATGAGCTTTGTTCCCACCACCCACCTACATGCTCCCTGCTTCCCTGGAACAGCAAAATCATACTGTTCTTTCAAGATGCTAGGCCCACTCAAGTATGCTTTTCCACTTAGCGGACTTCTTCCCCCTTCCTCTCAGCTCACTTGTCTTCTCCTTTGTGAAAGCTCCCTTGACATTCACAGGGACAGTTACCTGCAGAATTCTTTTTTCTGCTCTCTTAGCAAACTTAAGTTTGGAATTTTGGAATGATCCTTCTGACAGTCTAGTCTTACATCTCTAATTAGAAGCCCCATGGAGTAACAGAAAGATCTGGGATTTAAATCCTAACCCTGCCATCTGCTGGCAGGCTCCATTCCCTTGCACAGTTAATAAACAGTATCTGTGTTTTTTTTTTTTTTTTTCCCTTCACAGGCAAACTTTAAAAAAAGGGGTCTACACGTGCTCACACTAAATCCCCTGCAATTCTACTTTAACCTGGTCATTCCCCTTTAAACAGCTGTCAAACAGAACTGGTCACTTCTTCACTGCCAAATCTAGCATCTTCTCCTCATTTGCCATGCTACTTGATTTTCACATCGTTGAATATCATTGACCTCTTCTCCTTCTTAAAGGTCATTTCTTTTTTTCACTTTTCCTCCTTGCTCTCCAACTGCTCCTACTAACCTCTGAGCAACTATTCTGACTTCCTAGGAGGATGGTGGTAAGCCTGGTAGGGAGGGGTGGGCAGGATGGCAAGATAAGTAGGTGGGTGTGAACTGTACCAGGAGGGAGGTTTGGAAGGGCCCCTCTGGTCTTTGGTACATGTCAATGCACTTCCCAAGTGAAGAATTTTAGGCAGCCCTTCCTTGCTTGGGGCTCATTCTCACTCCCCCTTTATTTTCTGACTTATTAGGGCCCACCCTAATTCAATAGCTAGAGCTAGAGCCCCTTTGTTCTCAAATTCCTATTGAAATCATTTTTAAAGTTGTGAATAGGGCAAACAGTTATTTCACAGGAAGTCCAGGACGGGCATTAACCAGATACTAGAAACCAAGAGAAACTTTTGCTAACAATAGAACTAAAGGGCCTGACTCAAAAGGCCACTGAAGGTTGTTGTGACCTCCCTGATGAGAGAGCACTTTTCCGGGAAGACTCTAACTGCCTGTCAGAACCCTGCTACCTCTGACTCAGAGAGACCAGTGTTCTGGCAGGAAGAGGTTGAGGGTGGGCTGAAGGGCTAGGTAGAAATCCCATCATGTAGCTCCTTCTTGTCTTTGTGGACGGACTTTTGGCTTTGGGTCTTCGCTGTTAGTGTGAAGAGGACCTGATATTTTCTGTTATTGGAAATGGGCACATTCAAGCAGAGATTTG
Organism: Noctilio leporinus; assembly: GCA_004026585.1. Lineage (NCBI taxonomy): Eukaryota > Metazoa > Chordata > Mammalia > Chiroptera > Noctilionidae > Noctilio > Noctilio leporinus. The sequence goes on from PVIW01008894.1 coordinate 38,239, forward strand.
GATACTGAGTGGAGGAAGAGTTCGTCCCAAGACAACACATTCATCAGAACCCAGCAATTAAGCACCTGGGCTGATGGCTGTCAGAACTGGTCATTTCCAAATGAACAGTCTCTCTGCTTCTAATGTCAGCTTTCTGGCTTCCACAGGACAGGCATTTTTCTTGCCTTCCCTGGTTTTCTAACTCCTATTTGGCTCCCCACTTTGGCTTATTGATAAGCTTTTCCCCTTCAGATTCAGTCACCATTCTCCATTGGATATTTTTTATAATTCTTCTCCAATCCCTATACACCACCCAGTCTCCCTGAAACCAGCTGCATATACAACTTTGAACCTGGCAAATGGGTACAAGTATAGTGACCAGTTCTTTTTATGTCATTGTTAAGGTAAAATTCCTGACCCCTTGAAAAGATTCTGGTCATTTCTGCCTTGAGGCCTTTGCCCTTTACCTAAGTATCATTTGGTTCTGGGTTAACTCATTTTTTTTCTTTTACTACTTACCTCAAGCTAAAACAGTAGATCCACCTAGACTACACTGTCAACAGTCACTGGAGATGGATTTTTTTTTTAGAAAGCTGTCCTAAGGTTTCCACTCTAATTGAGAAATGATAGTAGGAGTTGCCATACCTCTGTGTCCCTTAATTAGGAGAGTTTCCACTTCATATAGATTGATTGACTGAGAAAATTCATGCACACTCTTGTGGCTAGGCCTGACCTAGCCATGAGAGGCTATAGTGCCCTCTAATGTAATGTTCAGCTAGCATGACCTACCATCCTTCCTACTCTTTCTCTCTCTCTCACTTGAAGCTGCACACAGTAGGCATATGAGAGGGTTATTGTTAGTCCATAGCTGGAAAGCCTTTCATGCACATACCAGAAGAACTTAACAGTAGGCACATATTTCACAACAAGTTATGGGCAAGGTATCAAATTTTATCATATATCAGATATATTTCTCATTTCAACCTCCTGACATAACATGACATTAACCCTCAAACTGTACCATTATGTAACTAAAAGAGCTTGGTAGTATTAGCATGATCCTGGGTCAAGCAGGATACCAAGATCATGAACACCTGCTCATATGCCTCTGTGCACTGCTTCTCAATTGCTTTAAAAAAGTGAGAAGTCTTTTTTTGTCTTTTCACTTGGAATGCCCCTCATGGCTTTTTTTTTTTTTTTTTTTTTTTTTTTAATTTTATTTATTATTTCCAGAGAGAGGGGAAGGGAAAGAGGCAGAGAGGGAGAGAAGAATCAATGTATGGTTGCCTTTCACCTGCCTCCAGCCACAGACCAGGCTGGAAACCTGTCTTGCAACCTGGTTATGTGCCCTGGCTGGGGAATCGAACCAGCGACCTTTGGGTTTGCAGGCTGGCACCTTATCCGCTGTGCTACCAGCCAGGGCTCACTGTGTTACCAGCCAGGGCTTATATTTATTTTTAATTTTTTAAACCAGAGATTCAGTTCCAAACTGATATTCTAGGATCAGGTTGTTAATGGGTTTTGTAGATATGAGTGTTCCTGACTGATTTCTGGCAGTACCCACTAAACTTTAGTTCCTAGGAAGTGGTCAATTCTGATTATAAGGTGATGGCAGAAACCTTTTACAGGCATGCAATATATATAAACTTTTGGACTGGTGCATGCCCCCTCACTTTGCAGTGGCCTTGCTGAGCTGCCATTTGACTGGGTATAATTTTATATCAGCTTCACTTAGTATATTAGCTTGGGTTGCAACAGGAAACAGGTGGTATTATTAAATTAGGATAATTAGAAAAGGGTTTATTTACAAAGAGATCATTACAAAGATGTGTGCAAGATACAGTTGGACTACGAGAAAGGACAGTACATGAACCTGAGGCTAGCATCATTGAGTTGCTACTCTTCCTAGACCAGAAGGGGCAAGATGTAAGAGATCCTAGGAGAGTCAACTAATGAAGACCTCCTCAAATGCTGACCTCAGTGTTTCTTACACCCTGACCCCCTACTAGGTTCCCCTGGTGGGGCCCAGCTAGCTAAGCCAGAGGGCAGGGGAGCGCACTGGTGTAGCCCAAGGTAAGAATCCCTGGGCACAGAGCAAGGTGGAGAGTGGATCTGGAGGAGCGAATCAAATATATCTGACATCCCCAGGAAGTATAGGATTAAGATGAAATTAGTTCCTTGAGGTGCTTTGAGACTGATGTTCTAAAGACAATGATGTTCTTTTGGTGCACTGATACCCCTACGCATTCTTTTTACTCACCACATTCTCTAGTAAGCATGGAAAGGTAGTAGACTTCTTGATCTTAAGGTACCCTCTTGAATTGATTCAGTGAGGTGATAACAAAGGTTGTTTTATACTTTTTCATATTACCTGTATCTGATAATGCATAGTCTACTCTGCTAACACAGGACTGGGCTCCCTGCAGAAAAGGAAATGAGAAGAAGGCAAAGGAGGAGGTGGAGGAGTAAAAAGGAAGACTGTATAAGGAAGGGGCACATGGTAAATGGGAAAGGCAGCAATGGAGCAAGAGCCATGGAAATTTGTGAGCCAAGGCCCCAAAGCATTTGGAGTTAGTGGCTGGCCGTAGCCCTGGCTAAGCTGTCCTGCCTGAGCATGATGGCCAACTGGGACTTCCTTGCTGGACTCACCTTCTTTGGAGCTTTAAGAGTTTAAAAAGTAGAGCTTTTTGCTCATATGACTGTAGGATACTAGGAATGGCAGAGACAGGCAAGCCTGGGATCTAGGTAAAGTCCAGCATAGGATGATGGTGAAGCGCTCAGATTTTGAAGCCAGACTGCCTGAGTTTATTGTCTACTCCTTACAGCTGCCATGACCTTGGGAAAGTTACTCAACATCTGTTTTCCAGGTTCCACATCTATACAATAGGACTGATAATAGTAACCACCTCAAGAATTCTTAGGAGGAGTCAATGAGTTACTATTGGTCAAGTTCTTAGCAAGTGCTCAGCACATAGAGAGTACTACATAAACATTTGTTAAATCAAACTTGAACAGCCTTACCTGTTGGGCATCCTTGCCCACCCAGGGTTTCTTGATGTTTTGCTTCTGGTCTGTCAATGCATACCTGATTGATTATTCAGGGTTATGGGCTTGTGCGGTGTTTAGGAAGGTATGGTCAAAACTGCCTCGCAGAGGAAAAAGCTCTTTTCTGAACCTGGAAGGCTTGTCCCTGGGGAACAGGAAAGGAGTAGGTCCCAGGAGTTTCTCCCTGATATGACCAGTGTCTGCCTCTGTGGTAGGAGATTCCCAAGGATACTGCCAGTCTAGGTTGGGTAGGATTATTCTGACCTGGTGCCCATCAGCACAGTTCCCTCTAGCCTTTTTGGCATGGCTGGGACACTAGGTGGTGTTCCCCTGGCTGAATGATTTTCCTTATTGATTAAGGGAAGATTTCTCCCCGGGCCAGGTAATTTAAGTTCTGGAATTGATACAAATGGGGTGGAGTGAGATTTATATTTTAATTTTTTGGGTTCTCATCAGGAGGAGCCTACAACCTTTCGCCAGGTTGAGAAGTTTCTGCAAAGAACACACCAGCTTGTTCAAGAAGACCCTGCTGTGCCTGTTGTGTTTGGGTGAGGCAATAAGAACTCCCAGAAGCAAGAAACACAATTGCTTTAGGACCTTGTGTCAGGACATTTCTAGATGGGATGCAACTTGATCACAAACTGATCCAATAGGCTATTTGATGCTTCATACTGGCTTTATAGTTGAACTATGTTTATTGAGTTGCATTTCCAGGATAAGGAAAATCTGAGCATAAACTATTTTTCAAAACTATTTGATGGACAAATATTTCAGAGAATCTGGGCTTGTCTCTATTTTGAAGCCCTTATTCTGTGTAGGTTATGGGTTTTTGCAGCCTTTACAAGAGAATCCTGTAGTATCGGTTACTTATTTGCAGGTTTGCTAGTAAGATCAATGATATAAAAACATTTTTAATACAGCAAACTTCTATTTAAACTATACTGTCAGTGATACATAGGACTTTGACATCAATATTAGAGGCAGCTGGATGATGAGAACAAAAATTTTATTTGGGGGTCAGTCAAGGAGCCATGGGGAGGACTGTATGGCTGTACAGTGCGTCCTCACTTAACATTGTCAATAGGTTCTGTCACTTTAAGTGGAATGTGGTATAATGAACCAGTTTTACTGGAGGCTAATGGTATAAACAAGAGTTAAGTTCTTATAGCATCTCGTCAATGTTGAAATGAAAAACATTGTTAGAAGACTTACTTGCTCTGCTTCCTAGTAGTAGCCTTTTTTTATGTGGTTTTGCTCAAGAAAAAAGATGAACATGACTGGGATTATAAAGTTTTAGAAAAGATGACTTTTGGAGTATCTAACAGTCAAATCTACTGCAAGGGAATTTTTTTTTTTTTTTTTTTTTTAATCAGTAAATTCAAGGGGGTTCATTGAAGACAAGTAAAAACATGCAGTATTCAAACTAAGTTAGACACCCCTTGGGTATCCTCAAGAAGAAAATAACCACCTATCCTGGTCTTGAGGACTGCAGCTTTGTGGGGGGGCTGGATGGCAGACTAGCTGGAGGGTTTTCCTTGCTTTAAGTCCCATCATGACTACAGCTTCGGTTGCCTCTGGAGGGCTCTGACCTGCTGAGTCTTAACCAGCACCTTCTCCTTTCAGCTTACACTGCCTACTTCCTGGCAGCCTGCATCTTGAATTTCCAGAGGGCACTGGCCTTGTTCATCCTCACCTGCTTGGTGCTCTTGGTCCTGGTTCACCGCCTTCTGAAAAGGTCTTTTGGTAAAAAATTAACAAGATGTTTGAAGCCCTTTGAAAACTCCTGCCTGAAGCGTTGGATGAAATGGTGAGTTGAGAGAGAAGAATCTCAATACCTCTGGTCCCCAAACTCATCCTAAACCCCAGTCCACTTCTCTTCTTCTCTGGTGACAGTTCCTGAGTGGTCTAGCAGACTCTCACCCATGCTTTTCAAAATCAGTGCTCGGAGAGCAAATAGCAACAGACCTCTGAGCACTAGACTTCATTTTCTTGTAGGCTCCCTATCATGTGTCAACATTGCTAGGGCCAAGAGGAGTTAAGTTTCAGAGAAGAGTTTCAGTCTTTTTATTGCCAGGGTTTGCGATAGAAATAAGGAAAGCCATACTTTTCTGCAATAAGTAATCAACACACAGAGTCATGCCAGCTGCATTAAGCTATCAAATTGATTTAGTAGTCATATGTGTCTTTCTTAGTTCCCTGATACTTTCTATGCTATTTTTCTTTTAGCCCCCCAGACTTCCCACACTCATTGGTATGTTTTATAATTCCTTAGAGTGTAATCAGCACATTTACTGTTCAGTGAATCAGTACTGAACTCAATTCTACAGCAGCCACAGCTTATCTAAGTAGCTATATAGCACACATATGTCTTTTGATCACAGGCCTGGAGTGACAGAATAACTTTCAGACTGTCTCCAGAGTTCCTCTTTTCTGCCTATTCTCCAACAGATGCAAAGAAAATAAGTGTTAAGGATGTTTGCAACAGTATTTATTTGGAGAAACGCACGAGACTACAACCTAAATTTTGGGTCATTGATTTGACACAGAGGAGACAGAGCTAAAACGACACTATTAGCAGGATAGATTCTGGAAGCCAGATTTTATTCACTTCCAGTGAGAAGAATTCACAGTAAGAGCAGCTCCAAAATTCAGCCCTTGTAACACCTTTAGTTATCATTGTTGCTGTTCCCGAGGTATCTCAGTGGACAATGTGCTCTTTTTGTCTTACTTTCTTTTCATCTGTGCTCTCCCTTCTGGTTCTTTTTAAATGTGTTCACACTTAGACATGAGGAGTCCAGTCTGTGTATTTATCAAGCATGTTTTATAAGGGGACGATCAGACCATAGGGATTGATTTGTGGTTTAGCCTTTCCTCTTGCTCTTGAAGTGATTGGAAATTGGGAGAGAATTCATGGGGACCAGGTACATGTTTCCTCCTTTTAAAAATATTTTGGTTATTCATAAGTACAAGCTTAAAGAATGAGTCTTTACTGATTTGAAAGCTTGAGGAAGGGAGGTCATGTGATTTGCATAATTACGTTGGGCTTTTTCGACTTCTTTCTGTGAGTAAAAGAATTGAAGAGAGAGCTGCTAGATAGGAAACTACTAGAGTGAATGTGTCTCCAGATATGCCTCTATGTCTATCTAATCTATTGATTGAATTATTTCATTTACCCTTGGGGTGAACTTCCATCTTTTAGAGGTAAGGTTAGTTATTGGCATTCTCTCTTCAGGGTGTTTGCTGGAATCTGCTTGGTTGGCCTTATCCTGTGGCTGGCTCTAGACACAGCCCAAAGGCCAGAGCAGCTGATGTCCTTTGCAGGAATCTGCATGTTTGTCCTCATCCTCTTTGCATGCTCCAAACACCACAGAGCCGTGAGTTTGGGGTATCCCGGGTGGGCCAAGGGCCGTGTATTACTGATTACAAAGTGCATGTGTCAAGTATTGATTACAAAGGCATAAAACTAAGTTCTTTACAATCTATGATTTTATTTTTTTGATGCTTTTCATCCTAAGAGAAGTTTTGAGATTCTCAAGGGCCCTAGATCACTTATTTTCATATGATAAGTTATAATCCATTAGTGAGCCTTGATAGTAAATTTGTGGATCTAGGCCAGTGTAAAAGAAAGAACAAAAACAACAACAACAAACAAACAAACAAACAAAAAGGATAGAAAGAAAATAGAGTACAAAAAAGAATCAGATTGCATTGCACATAGTGATGTGCATATAAACCAAAGTATTGGTTTATTATATATATATATATACCTGTGTGGCATCTAACCTGTAGACACAGTTTTAAAAACCATATGGAATATGTGGCTCTTTACATATTACTGCCCTGTTTCCTCCTGTTCTCTACTCAATTTTACCCCATATTTCCTGTTAACATCCTATATTAGTTTCATGCAGAGTACATGTACCCATGTTTAAAATTCCAACCAGGTAATGGACAAGTAGAGTTTAGAGCTCACGTTGGAATAATGTTCTTGTTGGTCCTAGGTGTCCTGGAGGACGGTACTTTGGGGCCTGGGACTTCAGTTTGTCTTTGGGATCTTGGTCATCAGAACTGATCCTGGATTTAATGCATTTCAATGGCTGGGAAACCAGGTTCAGGTATGAGATGTCGAATGGGAGGACTCCACTTTTATAACTCTAGAGGAAGGAGATTTGGGGGAAGCATGTAGAGACTGAACTATGTCTTGATGATGATGGTGGCAGATCTGGTGGGAAAGGAAAGAGTAAACTGGGCTACCACTTATCATATAAATAAAAAGAACTGAACTCCGGAGTCCTCTGTCCTTTGGTGAGCAGCCCTTGAGGGATATGACTACCCCCAGGTTGTCAAAGGGAGGCCAACTTTAGCAACTGCAGTAGGACCTAATCATACCTGAGGCTGATCGCATGTTTCTGTGCCCTCCCTGGCTTTATGCTAGTTGACTCTCTCTGTTCTCTTTCAGATTTTCTTGAACTACACTGTGGCTGGTTCCAGTTTTGTCTTTGGGGATGTGCTGGTCAAGGATATCTTTGCTTTTCAGGTCATACCTGTTTTATAGGCAGGAATGAGGGCCAGTGTGGGGAGAAGTATGAAGTAGAGGATGAAAATGTATGTCCTAGAGATCAACCTGTATACCAAGTCGAGACTAAGAAGAGGATTTGATCCCTTCAGTAGAAGGAGCAGCATCAATCTCTGGCACTTTAATCATTACCATACTGAAACTGGGATAAAATAGAAGTAGGGGAGAAAGGCTCAGAAAATTATCTCCTGTGTCTTAGTACTAATGGGATAATAGATATGTGATGCATTTAAAATTTATTCCTTAAGTAGCCTGTGTTGAAATATCTACTGAGTATCTACACTGTATAAACTTCTCTCAGAAGGCTGAGAGCTTAATTTAGAGTCTAGAATACAGTCTATTTATGGCATACACTCTCATACAGCCCTCCCTTACCTGCCAGGGATACATTCCGAGACCCCCCAGGGGATGCCTGAAACCGAAAATAGTACCCTATATTCACTATATATATTGTTTCCATATATATATATAATATAATATATATATATTATATTACATATATGTGTGTGTGTACACACACACACACACACACACACATACACATACCTTAGAGTTTAATTTATAAATTAGGCAATTTTTCAGATAGAAGATGCATTCTTATCATAGACCTTAGCAATATATATATATATATTTTTTTTTTTCTTATTAAGTTGACAATAATCACATTCTCTCTTAAGGAAAGCACTTCAGGTTCTCTTTAGCATATTTGATTGTCAGCATCACTACTCTTATGTATTGGGGCTATTAAGTAAAATAAGGGTTACTTGAACACAAGCACTGAGATACTGTGATGGTCTCCTTGATATCCTAGATAGTTACTGGGTGGCTAATGGGCTGGCGGGTAGTATATAGATTATACAAAGGGATTGTTCATGTCCCAGGCAGGACAGAGTAGGACGCACCAGATTCCATTATGCTATTCATAATGGTGCACAATTTAAAACCTATGAATTGTTTACTTCTGGAATTTTCCATTACATATTTTCTCACCATGGTTGACTGTACCTGAAACCACAAAAAGTGAAACCATGGATAAGAAGGGACTACTATAATATCTTATTCATTGCCTGTCATTGTCATTATAGGCCCTACCTATCATCATTTTCTTTGGATGTGTGATGTCCATTCTCTACTACCTGGGCCTTGTGCAGTGGGTAGTTCAGAAGGTGAGTTACTCTCCTACACTGCTCAGGAGGTGGGCCTTCATCCTGTCATCTGTGAAAAAGCATGAAAATGACACTTAATTTGGAAAAATCCTCCTATGTAGGATCTAGCTGTTAGAGCCAATGTAAAAAAGTAAACTTTCAAGCATGCTTGATATCAGATGCTCAGGCCCAGGATCTAGGTTGGCTGAAGGGCAGAGCAGAAAGAAAAAAAATGGGCTGGACTACCATTTCATGTTGACTTTAACTGGTCCAGGCTCTGTAGCTTGCTCTGTGGCCTTGGGCTTGTCACTCCACTTCTCTAGGCCTTAGTTTCCTTACCAGTGAAATGGAGAAGGGCATGGGGGGTTAGCTGGATTCTCTCCAAGATTCCTGCTAATGTTAAAGGTTTAGGCCTTGTATCCTTTTAGGTTGCCTGGTTTTTGCAAATCACCATGGGCACCACTGCCACAGAGACCCTGGCTGTGGCAGGAAACATCTTTGTGGGTATGGTAAGTACCCTGAAGCCTTCTGTTCTTTTTTTCTGAGGAACAAATAGTGTGGAGGAAAACAGGTTGAGAAAAGTATGTTTTCCTTCTGAAAAGTCAAATAAGTGAACTGTATGGGCAGCCAATCAGTGATGAAAGAAAACTCAGAAATTCAAAGGACTCTCAGTTCACTGCTTTTACCCCTCATGAGTAAGAATGCTTACCTAGGCCTACTTAGTTTGGACATCCTTAACCACTTAAAACAATATTTTTGTTTTAATTTTAAAAATTGATTTGAGAGAGAGAGGGGAAAGTGTTGTTCCACTTATTTATGCATTCATTTGTTGATACTTGTATGTGCCCTGACTGGGGATTGAACCCGCATCCTTTGTGTATCTGGATGATGATGCTTTAACAAACTGAACTACCTGGCCAGGCCAATCCAATTACTTAACACAGGGATTTAGGGAAACATCCTGGTCCAAATCTTACCTGCCTTCAGTGTCTATGAAGGCCATTTGCTCTATGATCTGGTTTTTCCCATGATCCTTATTTTCCAGGGTCTCTAGGAACTAATAGCTTGTCTTGCACAGTGCTAATACCAAGGGTCTTCCCCATAACACACTGTTTGATCATTTATATGGAATAGGTGCTCAGTATGTGCTATTGACTGATCAGTTCAATGTTAGGGACAGTGGCTTATTAAATTGACAAGGAGTTAGTATTGAGTCTTTCTCTCTCAAGGCCCTAGTCTGATGAACTATTTCTGAAATGTTTTCAGTATACTTCTGCATACTTCCATCATAGCACTTCACATTTTACTGAAATTATCTAAATCAGTTTTGTTTTTAATGCTAGACTGTAAGCTCCTAAGAGTAGAAACTTTGCCTTATTTATATTACCCCTTGTACAGGACTAGGCACATAATTGTCACTCATTAAATGACAAATAACACTATCCCAGGTTGATGCTAAATACAGTTTACAGAATTGGGCCTTCAAAATTTCATCAAATTTTCACAAACATTACTCTTTTGATTCTTTCTTCAACATTGAGCTTTAATAATCTATTTGTAATTCATTTAATGAGTACTTTTTATGTTAGTACATATAAAGCAACTGATATGTACTCAGGAAGTGCACTGTACTTTATATGGTCATTCATTAAGTATAGCATGCCCTTGAATAATGTCTGGACATAAAGTATTTCATTCAGCTTGGTTTTGTTCTAAAGTTAATGAGATATCATAGGAACTTAACTCTTGTTTATATCAATTAGTTTATGGTAAAACTGGTTTCATTATACATTGTTTTGCTTGAAGTTGCAGAACCTATCAAAGTTAAGTATTACTGTATATGATTTTAGACATGGAGAACATATTAAAAAACATACCATTTCCCTTCCATAGAATTTTAAAATCTAAATAAATGAGACAAACATGTATGAAAACAGATGAGAATATTGTCAGCTAGGATATGATTAGGTACCAGAGAGAGTGAGGCTAGATCCTGGGAGGGCCTAAAAGCAGAGCTCTGTGCTTTAGCGGGATGTGTCCCTGGGGCCAGGGTGGGCACTCTGGGGCGGGGAGTCACACCTCCTTGAATCTGACTCGATTTTCCTTGTTCGTAGACAGAGGCACCTCTGCTCGTCCGTCCTTACCTTGCAGACATGACACTCTCTGAAATTCATGCAGTGATGACTGGAGGGTTTGCCACCATCTCAGGCACTGTGTTGGGAGCCTTCATATCCTTCGGGGTAGGGCATAGTCTGATCACTCCTGGGCGAGCCCACACCTGGGTTCTGCAGATGCCAATTCCTAAGTCTGGCCTTACAGATTGAAGCGTCATCCTTGATTTCTGCATCTGTGATGGCTGCCCCTTCTGCTCTCGCCTTGTCAAAGCTGGTATATCCAGAAGTGGAGGAATCCAAGTTCAAGAATAAGGAGGGTGTAAAATTACCTCGTGGGTGAGTCCAATGAGGCATATAATTGGGTAGATAGTGAGGTCCGATGCAGAATCAAAAGTAGTGCTGTGCTGGTGGCAGAGGCTTCAAGTCTCCTGGAGAAGGAGTAATCTGATTCCATACCCCCGCTTGTCTACCTCTGCCTTTACCTAACGGTGTTGATTTTGTTTGTTTCACCCTCCACCTGTCTCTGTCTTCTGCACACCAGTATCCTTTGTCTAAATCTGATAATGCTTCAGTGTAATTTCTACTAAAAGGGTCACTGAGGAACCCCACCACCTCTCAAACTGGTCTAACACCCTCCTGCACTCCTGCACATAAGAAAAGTAGAGTTTCTCTTTTGTGAGGGGCTGAGACTAATCCAGACACCATATCCTTCTCCTTTGCCCAACAACCACAGAAAGGAGAAGAATGTCCTGGAAGCTGCCAGCAATGGAGCCACAGATGCCATAAGCCTTGCTGTTAACGTAGCAGCCAACCTGATTGCCTTTTTGGCTGTGTTGGCTTTCATCAACGCTGCCCTCTCCTGGCTAGGGGAATTGGTAGACATACATGGGCTCACTTTCCAGGTAAAGAATTACATTTGTTGGGCTGCCCTCTAGGATAAAGTTAAATAGTCCTTGAAATGTCCCTGCCCTCCTGACCCACAGTGAGCTAAAAAGAGAGTGGGGATAGAAGGGTGGAAGAAACCGAGTTAAGGCTCCAGACAAAGTCCTTGCGCCCTGACCTGCGTGTTTCTCTCTTTTCCTGGGATATCTCTTTTCACCCAGGTGATTTGCTCCTACGTCCTAAGGCCCTTGGTTTTCATGATGGGTGTCGAGTGGGCCGATTGTCCAATGGTGGCTGAGATGGTGGGGATCAAGTTCTTCACAAATGAGTTTGTGGCTTACCAGCGACTATCTCAGTACAAGAACAAACGTCTCTCTGGAGTGGAAGAGTGGATCAAAGGCGAGAAACAGTGGATTTCTGTAGGTGACAATTCAGAAAAGCATAAATTATCTGCGGGCAGACAGGAAGTGTTCCAAAAAGTTTGCTTTACACCCATGGATCCCTTTCTAGTGTCCCAAGCCTAAACACAGAGCAAGAAAAACAGCATACTTAGCTCCAGCACCCCAGCTTCCCTGAGGGCTATGCAAGTGCTATTCCTCCCCTGCACTCTGACCCAACTTCTATTTATAATGTAATTATTGTGTCTTTACAGTTGTGGCAGTCTAGGATGGACATTATTTTTGATGGCCTAAGGTCCTCTCCTTCATTTATAAGTTTAAATTGCTATAAATTGATCTCCTTTTTTTTCTTCTTTTATCTTTTCATTCTCAATCATCCTCATTCCTAGGTCTTTTCATTATTCATGGACTTCAACAAGAAGTGTTAGGCAAAGAGGTCCATAGTGATTCTCATATCATTATTTCTGTAATAACTTGGAAAAATGATGATTTTTCTGAGCACCTTTTCCATGAGCCTTAGGGTAATGGGGACAAGATTGGGGGTTCTTTGATCTTTGGAACTTCTATCATGATTTTATAACTGCACATATGGAAGTAAGTTTATTTACTTATTTCTTTTTGTTTTTTTTTTCTAGGTGAGAGCTGAAATCATTACAACATTTTCACTCTGTGGATTTGCCAATCTTAGTTCCATAGGAATCACGTTGGGGGGGCTGAGTGAGTTAATTCATTTTTTCATCTACCCACTGAGCCAGCCAGGTCCCAGCTTCAGTAGTAGGTGGTCCTGGTGCTTCAGTACAAGTTGAGACCAGATAGAGAAGCTAATGGGAACTGAGCCCCCTCAGGTGCAATTAATCTGGAATTTAGGCAACCATGCTACCTGGGTATGCATGGAACCCAGGCTGGGTTTGCAATCTTAATTTCTGTTACCCTTTTTCATCTTGATTAGAGGCCCAAAAGGCCTATTTTATTTTTATTTTCCCTTTGAGGGAGATTATAATGATATACTTTACCTTTGCCATTAAATAGGCATAGTGCATATATAAGTAAAGATATTTTGTTTGTTTTTTTTACATTCAGTAGTGAAGGTACTTTCTGCAATTAGGCTGCTCACCAGTTGTCTTCACAGAAGTTGCACAAGGAACCAAAGACAAATAAAATCATAAGGCACATAAGGCAGATACATAGTAAGAGGGAGTGGGGTTAGTGTTGGACTAAAAGCTACAAATCACCATGTGTGGGAGAAGTGAGTACTGGAAGCAGACATAGATATATTTAGATTGCTGATTTTATTGCTAAATGTGGGTGATGATTGGATGACAAAATATGAGGAGAGTGGTGCTGTCCTTGAGGGCTGGGGCAGGGAAAATGACTAGCAGATCCCAAAAGCCTGGAAGATCCAAGTTAAAAATATGGTATAAGAAGAAATACAGCTCAATGTGTCCATTTATTATGTTACTCATATTCTGCGGTAGAATCATTGAGTTGACTTATTTGGTAGCTGATTGAATAATTTTATTACTTTTGATTGAACAATTTAAAGGTGAACCAATTTCCTATTGGCTTAATTTTTCCCTTTGTTAAATACCTGTCTGTTCTGTTCTAACCCAAGTCTGTGAGATTGCCATCTAGCAGTGGACACGTACATGTAACTGAGGCTTAGGTGAATGTTGCCAGCCTTATCCCCCTGGTTCAAAACAGTCTATCTAATTCTGGTCCCAGTGTAGGAGTGCAGATCTCAGCTAGTGAACACCCAGGTGGGTGTGCCTGTCTAGAGCAAACTGCAGCTTTCCTTGACCAGGATATGGCTTGGGAATGTTCCTGGATCCATTGAAGTTAAGGGTCAGAGGAACATTCCTTGACCTGGGGAATATCTGAGCTAGTGAACCCTCAGGACTAATGTATATACATACTTCATTAAAAATTCTTTTATTTATTTTTAAATATTTTATTCATTATTTTCAAAGAGAAGGGCAGGGAGGGAGGAAGGAAGGGAGAGAAGCATCAACGTATGGTTGCCTTTCACCTGCCTCCAGCTGGGGACCTGGTTGGCGGCCTGGCTTGCAACCTGGTTATGTTATGCCCTGACTGGGGAATCGAACCAGTGACCTTTGGGTTCACAGGTGGGTGCCAATTTAGTGAGCCACCAGCCAGGGCCTATATACACTTCTTAGGGTACTGCTGGCCAGCCTCTGGTTGTTAGTGGTTAAAAAAAAATAAATAAAATAAAATAAAAAGCTGTTTATTTACATTTGCTCCTCTGCACTCTTCAGTTGGGGCTCATGAGAAATCCCACACCGGCTGATAAGAAGGAGATCAAGTTATTATTATTATTTTATTTTTGTCTGCAGCATCAATGGTACCCCACCGGAAGGGTGACTTGTCCAAGGTTGTGGTCCGAGCCCTCGTCACGGGAGCCTGTGTATCCCTTATCAGTGCCTGTGTGGCAGGTAGGTACCTCAGCTTAGTCTCTTGGCAGAAAACATACCTAGATCCTGACAAGATGTCTCTCAGCATATTGATTTAACCATCCTTCTCACAGGTGCATAGAAAAGGCACCCAATCTACAGTCCTCCAGTTTACAAATTATTAAGAGCTCCAGGAACCCGTATAAGTCTCCCCCTTAGTATCTCTGTCTCCTTTATCCAGGAATCCTCTATGTTCCCAGGGGAGCCGAAACTGACTGTGTCTCCTTCTTAAACACAAGTTTCACCAATCGAACCTATGAGACCTACGTGTGCTGCAGGGAGCTGTTTCAGAGGTGAGTGAGCACCAGGATCCCAGCACTGTCCTCTTAAATGCTCTTCTCTCAAGGATCTCCTGGGAGTGGGGAGCAATTAGGTCTGAGAGCAATCATGTGAATGCCAAATAGAGTGTTTAAGAAGGAAATGAGTATCTGTGGTGGTTTAGATTTATTTTTTTTCTCTCTCACTTTTAGTATTTATTATCTCTAGTATGGACAAGTGACAAATTTTACCTGTATCGTGGGATGTTGAGAAGTGGAAGGGCAGGGGAAGAAGAAAGGATGTGTGGTTTCCCTGACAAGAAGTTACTGTATTTATTGTGACTGGAATATTGTAGGTGAAGACTTGGCAATTCTTCCAAGTGGCTAAAACATTACGGGCTTCTTCAGACAGAAATGATGACTGAAAGGGGATAAAGTTGAATTGATAAGATCATAATGCATTCAGATAGTGTAAACATGAATCTCTTTACCAATTTCTGGGACATTATAGAAGTAGTTTTCTGGTTCTCATGTAAGAAGCATAGAAGTCACCACTCCGTACTAACAAGTGAAAACCAAAACTATCTGTGAAAGCAATAATTCTTAGATTTGTATGAGAGGTGAGGACACAGGGCAAATCACTGCCCTCAATATTGGACAGACAGGTGAATAGGGAGTCATGATTGCTGGAGCAGAAGCTCATGAGTGGAACCTGCTGCAGAAACCTATGCAGGGGAAGAAAAACCTGAAATCGCAATTGCTGGAGTCGCAGTGAGGACAAGCCTGAATGTTAAAGACTTGGCAGGGGGGCAGTCATAGGAGGTGCCCCACATTTCTGTGAGTTTTACATGTAGGTGATAAACCCCCTTCCCTTGTGCTTTCAGCTGGGTGAGGGGAAAAAGGGAACCGTTGAAAAGACACCAGAAAGCATTGCTTGTTTTGTGGTAGACCCGTGTGTTTCTTTTTTAAAGTAGATTGCTTGTCTCCATCTTGTTTAGTCCTTTTTCTGGAGTTTGTTCTGTTCTTTCATTTGGGCTCTGCTTTTTTGTCTCCTCATTTTGGCAGCCTCCCTGTGTTTGTTTCTGTGTATTAGGTAGAGCTGCTACATTTCTCAGGCTTGCTAGAGCGGCCTAGTGCGGTAGATGTCCTATAGGTGCTATTGGCAACAGCCTTCTCTACTACTCAAACTGGGTACTCAGGGTACATCCTCCTAATGTAGTTGGGCCTTGATTGCTGTTGGCACATTTAAGGTCCGCCACCCACTATGTCCTGTCCAGGGACAAAGGGCAAAATCTACAAAGCAACCTTCAGATAGCTGCTACTTATACAGGGCTTGAAAGTGCCCAGGTGAGGCCATACTGTGCACCATGGCCACCTGCTACTCGTGCGGGGCCTGGAGCCACTTAGCAAGAGGTATGGGGCTCGCTGAAACCAGATGCTGCTTGCTTGAAAGAACTTAGGAAAATCTAAAGCATTGTGGGACTTACATTTAGCTCGATTTCTGCTGGTTCTGAATGATGGTTGTTCTATAGTTTGCTTGTAATTTTGATGTGGTTGTGCAAGGAAGTGAACCAGTTTCCCTATGTCATCATCTTGACCAGAATGGGCACCAACTTTTTTTTTTTTAAAGATTTAAAAATTATTTTTAGAGAGAGGAGAAAGGCAGAGAGGGAGAGAGACATCAACGTATGATTGCCTTTCACCTGCCTCCAGCCACGGACCTGGCTTGCAACCTGGTTATGTGCCCTGGCTTGGAATTGAACCAGCGACCTTTGGGTTTGCAGGCTGGTGCCTATCCACTGTGCCACCAGCCAGGGCCAGGGCACCAACTTTTAACGCTCCCACCTGAGGGACAGGCTCCCCAAACACATACCTCTGAAAGCACATGGGGCTTGGAT